>PITA01013029.1:0-41147 GCA_004023965.1 Spilogale gracilis
ACTAAGTCTCCTAGAAGTCTAAGGTGTCCATTTGCCAGATCAGGTGTCTCATACTTAGGGAGAAATGCAGATTGAAATTCATTTTGTGCCATAATTTGGGAAACTGTTGTTCAGACTGCTAATCACCCACATTGCATCTCCGTTCTCCAGTTGTGCCCCCTAACTCTGCTTGGCTTATTCATATTTTCCAACCATCCTAACCTCTCACTCTTAGGATGACAGATAATTATTCTAGGATCTGGATCTGCCTTAAGTGAGGACGAAGATACAAACCAGAGTCTTCACAGTCTTTACAGGGGTCTCTGGAGAAGTAAATATTTCTCCCGTGCAAAGAGAAACATTAGAGATGAGACCGGGTAGGAAAAAAGTTGAGACTTTCGTGATAATTAATTAACCTTTGTAGGATCAATTTCCTTGTCTTAAATATAGGTATTATGAAGTTCATCTTAAAAGTTTGGGGACTGAGAACCTGGGTGGCTCAGTCATTAAGCCTCTGCCTTCAACTCAGGTCATGATCCCAGGGTCCTAGGATCGAGCTCCACATTGGGCTCCCTGCTTTGCAGGAAGCCTGCTTCTCCCTTTTCCACTCTCCCTTGCTGTGTTCCCTCTCTCCCCGTGTCTCTCTCTCTGTCAAATAAATAAATAACATTTTAAAAAAAAGTTTGGGGATTGATATTTAACAAAGTACTAAACAAAATCACTGCAAAGTGTTATTTAAATTAGGCTGATAATATCAGAAGTGTGTCAAGCATTCATATGATGTTTACAAAATGTATTAATTTCATTACAAATTATAGTCAACCCTTGAACAATGTGGGGGTTAGTGTTGTCCAACCTTCATGCAGTCAAAAACCCACATATAACTTCTGACTCCTCAAACACTTCACTACTAGTAGTAGCCTGCTATTAACTGGAAGCCTTACCCATAACATAAATAGTGGATTAACACTTCTGATGTTTTATGTTATATTTATTTTATACTATCATTTAATAAAATAAGTTAGAGAAAAGAAAGTGTTATTAAGAAAATCATTAAAAAGAGAAAATGCATTTTTTAATATGAACCGTAAAAAGTCCACGTGTAAGTGGACCCATGCAGTTCAAACCTGTGTTGTATAAGAGTCAGCTATATGTTAAATATGGAATCCAAATATTCTTATTAAAAATTTCTAAAAATTTCGTCTATAGGATGATATAATATTAGAAAAATTGAAATAATGTTAATCATTAATTTTCTGAGACTTTAAACATTTAATTTATGTGCTTAAAAATTGGGAAAAAAGGGGCACCTGGGTGGCTCAGTTGGTTAAGCGACTGCCTTCAGCTCAGATCATGATCCCGGAGACCTGGGATTGAGCCCCACATCGGGCTCCCTGCTCGGCGGGAGGCCTGCTTCTCCCTCTCTCACTCCCCTTGCTTGTGTTCCCTCTCTGGCTGTGTTTCTCTCTGTCAAATAAATAAAATCTTTAAAAAAAAAATTGGGAAAAAAGAATTCACAATGGCCTTACATTTATATTAACTTAATCATAGGGTAGAATCCTTTTTATCTTATATGTTATTAATTTTGAAATAAAAGTCTTTTTTCTTCAAAAGATAGCAAAGAAAATTATTTAGCAATTAAAAAGCAATTCTTGCTGTCTTCTCCTTTAGCATAAAAGCATGCAGAATGGGGGAAAAAAAAAACAACCCACAACCACCCAACATTGTACTAAATCCCAACTAGTTGAGCAGCCATACAAGCAAGCTCTGGTTCTTGCTGGTATGTTCTCTCACATGAAGAAATGGACTATCTCATAGTTTCAGCGTGGCCCTTTATTTTGTTGCATGGTGCAGAACCTGCAGTTGATTTAGTCCAGAATATAACTCTATGTTGACCGCCATGCCTTTTCAAACTGAGATTCTCATTCCAAGGGGATTGGGAGGTGAGAGGAGAGAGAGACAAATGTGGAGAGTTTGGTATGTGCCAGACATTCCAGCATGGTGTGTGTGAATCTGCCCCATTTCTACGTGTATCACAATCCTGAAGGAGGATATTAATTTCCTCATTTTAAAGATAACAGAACTGAATCTCAGGGAGATGTAATTACCTACAACAAGATTAAGTTACAAGTCGGTAGCTAAGACGAATCTGCACGGAGGGTTGGACCCAGACCTGTGTATTCCTCCATCGATGCTCCATCTACAATGTTGTACTCTTAGCCAAGTCTTATCCCCACAATGTAACCTAAAATCCTGAAATGTCCATCCTAAATAACCTAAATAACCATTTAGGTTACAATGTAACCTAAAATCACACTTCTCAACTGAGACAACCCCTCCAAGGACATCAATACCCCTCATGCTCCAAGCGAATGGGTCTCCTATCAGTTTGTGTTCTCTGGGGCTGCTGAGGAGCAAAGCATCCTATTGACCTGACCGCGGCTTCTTCACCCTCCTCAGGAAATATTTTCTCCTCTATTATCCTCTTGTTTCTTGGGTCTCACCTTTTGTGACTTTCACATTCTTTTGTTCTCTAAAGTGGGTGTGTTCTGGGACTTCACATTAAAATTGATTATTTCTTTGTAATTTCTCTCAAAACAAGTCAAACTCATAGGATCCATCATCAAATTTCTTTAGGTAATTCTGTGATATAAACCTGTGATTTAACCACTTCCTGTTATCTCTGCCTAGATGTCCTTCTCCCAGGTCTGCCACTTGTTTTAACTAGCTAATACAACATTTATTTTTAATATTTTGAATTTAAATTTCATCACATGTAATGTATACTTTTCATTTTGCTGCAGACTCCGCCATTCTTTATTCTGTACATTGAACTGATTCACACATTTGTGATACATGTTAGACATTGTAAGCTTTTAAGTTTGTGATTTCTCAAAAATCAACTTTTCATTTGTCAACTCATCTAACTAGGGGTCAGCAAATTACCATCCATGGGCCAAATCTGGCCCATTGTCTATTATTGTAAATAAAGTTTTATTGGAACATAGCCATGACCACTTGTTTACATGTTAAGTACCGCTACCACTGTGCCAAAACAGCATAATTAAACAGGGCTGACAGAGACACTATGACCACAGAAAACTTTCCCTATCTGGCCTTTGACAGAAAATATTTGTCATCCCTATTCCGAATTTCTTAACTTTGAGTGATAAGCCCTATCATTCTTGCTATAACTCAGTTAAAAACTCTATGTCATTCTGACTCTTCCTTTTCACTTCTGTTTCTAATTACAAAAACATCTGTAAATTCCTTCTTTTTAAAATCTCTCACATTCTATTCTGTTTTCTTACTCTCACCACCCTACTCCACATCATAATTATAAAGATCTTTTGGTTAATTTCCCTCTTGTTACATCGTTGACCCACTTGCTCATCCCGTGATGTACTCCTTATTCATTTTTCTGACTCCATAAAATCATCTTTCTTGAGCCAAGCCAATCAACAGATGAATGGATAAAGAAGATGTGGTCCATATATACAATGGAATACTACGCCTCCATCAGAAAGGATGAATATCCAACTTTTGTAGCAACATGGAATGGACTGGAAGAGATTATGCTGAGTGAAATAAGCCAAGTAGAGAAAGTCAAGTATCACATGGTTTCACTTACTTGCGGTGCATGAGGGGTAACCTTGGAGGACAGTGGGAGAAGGAAAGTAAATGGGAAGTAGGGTAATCCAGGGAGAGAAACAAAACAACAGAGACTTTGGACACAGAAACAAACTGAGGGACTTGAAGGGAAGGGGGTGAGGGGATGGGAGAGCCTGGTGGTGGGTACTGGGGGCACCTATTGCATGGAGCACTGGGTGTAGGGAATGGGCAACGAATCTTGGAACACTGAAAAAATAAAAAAAAAAATGTAAGAAAAATAAAATAAAATAAAGTAAAATACCAAAAAAAAAAAAATCATCTTTCTTTCAGAATCCTTAGAGTCCCTCAGAATATGTCACAGAGTCTTCTTATTACATAATGCTTCATCTCAAAAATCATTCTTGATCATGTATACACATGTCTTAATATCTAAAACATGAATTACGTAAGGTCAGGGAGGGATAAGTAACTTGTCTAAAACTATACATCTTGGCCAAGGCAGAGCTGAGATTATAATTCAGGTCTCTTGGCTGTCAATGGAAATTTCCTTTTACTGCTCAGCCTGGTATATGCCCCTGTCTGACTTCAGTGAAGTCTCTGAAGATTTGTTATTCCACACTAAATGAAACCTATAGGTTTCCACTTCCCACCTTTGCATGTTAATCTTAGTCCTTGTTCCTACATACAATGTCCCTCTTTTTATTCATTGTTAGGCCTCCTCAGAACACTTGCCTCTATGAGTCTACTGCAATTTTCCTACTTTCTCCCAGTTCCTATTTCCCCTGTTGTGAAATTTCTTGTTTGTAGCAATACTATAAACATAACTAACTTGTTTTTTTATGTTCTGCCAAATATAAATCTTTCTAACTATACTATGAGCCTACTTCTTTACATGAGTCCTGAATGGAAGGAGTTGTGGGACACACTGAAACCTGGAACCCAAAGCAGAGGCTGGGGAAAAGAAGCCTGACCTGGAAGGGCTGTATGTGGGGAAGAGCAAAACTGACCACCCTTGAGAAGAGTGACCAGAAGTCCATTCCAGTCTCCTTCTGGGGAGTGTTTCTTGTGCACACAGTCTCCATTGTGGTTGAGAGGCACACTGACAGACCTTGAGAGGCACATTGACAGACAAACTTGTGCAGAATGTGGGGGTCAGGTAGGACCCAGGAGCGCCCCCTGGCTCCTGGCCTCAGGATGCAGTTTGAGGTCAAGCACAGAAGATAGAGCTGAAAAGACACAGATATGATGGCAGGACACTAGCTCCTGGGGCTTAGAGTGATGGCAAGAACTTAATCCCAACAAGGGAAAAGAGAGTGAGCTGAAAATAGTTATAAAGTCTGGTCCATGTACTGTGAGTGTATGAGCATGGGGGTTTCTCATCCTCATGTGACACACGTAGGCACGTGGTTGGAGAAGACTGACACACGAGCTTCATGGCCACTTTGGGCTTGTGGATCAGTGGTTTAGTCCAAACCTTTTTGCTGAAGCTGAGAGTGTTCCCTGATAAAAGGCTTGGAGAACACAGGAACTAGTGTCCTTCTATGATGTCTCTTTTGGTCCCGAGCACTTAGCTCTGTGCTTGACTCACATCAGCCTCTCAACACATTTGCTGCTGCTACTGAAGAGAATTTCAAGTTGTTTTGGGTTTACTTACCACCTTACAGGAGGAGAGCCCTGCATGGAAGGTAGGGGGACCGAGACAGAGCAAGAGAGGGGGATAGGCAGGCAGGCAGAGAGGGGACAGTGGAGGACAGAGATGGAGAGACAAAGGACGGGTACAAACAGGAGACGAAATGTCCATGCTCTGAGACCACCCGCATTGGGGACAGCAGAAGCCAGCTCTTCATTATTCTGCAGGACGTGCAAACATTTTACCAGTGAAAATGAAAGAAATACAGAGAAGAAAGGATGCAGAAGGTAGTGAAGGACTCCCAAGGCCAGAGCTCCCACTTCCTTGTCACCAGCACAGATCTGGCCAGGGCGGGGGGATCCCTGGGAGCATGACCATTAACCGATGGAAAGAGAAAGCAGCATTTCTGAGAGGGAGAAGGGACATCCAGGAGACAGTCGTAGGGTGGAAATTGACCACCATTTGAGGAAATATTCAGAAGAAATGCTAGCTCAGTGTGCCCATCCCATCTCCTTCCCAGCCCCTTAAAGACAGAGCAAGGACGCTGTAGGTGGAAAGTCTGACAACCTCGGCCCTCTGATGTCTTCTATTTCAACAGGCAAATGGCATCACCAAGAAGCTACGTGTCCTGACTGCGACCCCCCACCAGGCAAGGTGGAGCCGAAGCCATGTTCCATCTTATGCTGGCTCTACTCACCCGTCACTTAGCACTGTCCCCTGTGAGAGAAGCCAGCGGAACATATGGTCAGACAGGGAAGCAATACCCTTCACCTACAGAAACGGGGAGCTGTCAGGACGCTTCTGCTTAGCCAAATAATGGATTGACATTTAAGGTGAGGGAGGCAAAGTCCTGCTTGGTTTAAAATCCTATTTTTCAGGCCCTTTTAAGGCCTATTAATATTTAAATTCCACTGACATTTTCTGAGTAAAATGGAGCCCGAATTCAGCCCCCTGGAGTTTCCTGCCAGCTCTCCTGCCCTGAAACCCGACTCCACATAAAGCTCACAAGGGTGTTTATTTAAACTATATTCTTTTATAACAAACTGGGATTTATTCCTGGACCAGCTGATTGAATGCTTTAATTTACAAACAGGTTTCCCAAAGCTCGGCAAAGCCACCAGATGCAAAGAGAGGGGCCGCACGGCTGTGCCCTGCCTCTTTAATACAGGCAATATTGTAAACAGCACTCTGGGGGCAGGATTCAGAAGTGCATTTAATTGCATTTTCCACTTCTCGTGGCAGCAAGGGATTAAGCCGAGATGGAACGTGTTCCATCCTGTCACCTTAGAGCAGGAAGAGGAGAGGAAGGCACAACAGTGAGCTCGTCAGGAAGAAATGCCATCTTCCTTACCCGAGTAAGTTCATGGACGAGCAAGCACAAACTCACCAGTTTCTATTTTACGTTTTCTGGTGGTCAGTTTGCAGCGACAAACATCCAGAGCTAATTCACATTTATTCAAAATTCCAACTCTCACAACGGCAACTTGATTTCAGAAATAGATTCTAATCCGTATTTTATATACAGCACTATTTATATCATTTACACCATCCTGATCCATACAAGAGATAACGGGAATATACGGCCTGCAGAAGCTGATGGGCCCTCCTTGCTAACCTCTCCAGTTACTGGGACCGCAGCAATGCCCTGAGGCTCAGGAAGAAGCTGCTCCTGGTGAAGGAAGGTCTGTGGGGCATTTGCAGCCCACGCTCCTGCTGGGACCACATTCCCCCTCAGGGCTGAACTCACGTCCTGCCCACGGCTTCTGCCTGCGCAGTCCCTGTGAAGCAGGCTGAACTGTGTTGTTTTCATTCTCACATTTAGTCTCCAAAAGCTGGGACCTTATCCGTAGATGAGACCTTAGGCAGCTTTTTCCAAAATGGGATTAGCTCTTAACCGTCTGTGTCAGAATCGTTTGGATGATTGTTAGAAGTAACAACAGTCGGCTCTCAAATCTTGTGAGTTAGACTTTGAATGTGTCCCCTGGTGCTTATTGTAGGCAGTAGATGTGAGAGCTGGTGTTCTACAAGCATGTTAAAGGTCCTGTTTGGTCAGTTTATAGGTTTTTATTGGGCTGAGTAGAAATTGTTTCAGCGAGAATTGGCACATGGTCCCAAAATGGCATCCACTAATGTTTGTGACTTACATTGGAAGAACATCAGAACTTTCACGATTTTCCCCCATAATTTGTCACAAGCAATAGTCTTGCCAAATAGATCCATTTTCAAAACACGTCCTGTCTCCCTCTCTAAACCCAAAGCAACAACCAAGATGCATGGGGCAAGCTCCAGGCGGTAACAGGCACCAACCCTGCGCGGCTTAGTTCCCTGCAGGACGATCTGTCCCTCCCGCCATTGTTCAGAGACCCAGGCTTCTTCCACGCGGTGGCTGTCCTGTGTCCCGTGGCCTAGAGTCTGCAGGGGACGCTCTGCTTCCAACTGCCAGATGAGTGAAGGGAGAAGGGGCAGGTGAGCTTGTAGGGCCCAACCCCAGACCTGGTGGGTTCACTCACACTCACGTTCCACCGGCCAGGAGTCAGTCATAGGAGCCCACTTCACGCAAGGAAGGCTGGGAAATCGGTCTGGCTCTGCGGCCACCTGGAGAAAGTTCTGGTGCTTGATGAACCCGCAGCCAACTTCGCCATGTGGAGCCCACACTCAGTGTCCCTTCCATTAAGTGAGAGGCCTCTGCAGTCTGTTCCCAGGCCTTCCCAGCCACCGCTCCCGAGACTCATCGTTCCTCTGCATGTCTAGATGGGCCAGTCTTAGCTTCCTCAGAAACGGAATTTGATAAACAACAGCATTTTGAAATCAATCATATTATCATCCTTTGCTTTGTTTATATGTTATCTTCTAACTTTTTCTACGTAACAGATTTCCTGGATTTTTTTTTCTTACATTTCTAGTGCCTGAGCAAAATGCTGAGCAGAAGTTCAGACGTGAAAGTTCTGGGCTGAAATCTAATACCCGTCACTGGGAAGCTGCTCATTATCTCTTAGTCTCCAATCTTCAGACCTTTATACTGCAGATAACAGGACTGCTGACTTCGAGAAGCAACAAACACAAATGCTTACCAGAGTGTCTGGCGAATAATGGACAATAAATTTTAGTTAACATAAATCCTGACTCTACGGTGTACGGTTGAAAGTTTTTGAGGGAGAGTTGAGGCAGGAAAAGCTGGTGAAAGCAGTGTGATTCCGCACAGCCATTCTGTTCCGAGAAAGCCCCCCGAAGTAACTTGTAGATGCTAGTAGTGTGGGAACAGCTTACTGGAAAATCTAGAAGCGTGCGAGGGATGCATGCAAATGACATTTTAATTTTATTGGCAAGACTGGAAATGCTCTCAGTAAGACCATCTATGCTCCTGATTTAATTTTTTTTTAATAGAGGGATGTTACATTCATTTTCTTACATTGCAAAACTTAACTCCCAGTTAGGAATGACCAAATCTGAACTCTTACATGTTGGAGTGGGAGTGGGAATGGTGGGGAAGCTTCCCAAATATGCATGAGTCAGCCATAGACAAGAAAGCATCCAGTCAGATCCTGGGAAAGTAGAGTCCTGATTGATCATCTGGAGCTAAACTCTAAACACTGGTTAATATTGCATTTAAAAGATTAGAAAAAAATAAGTAATGGTTGTCAAGTAATTAATGTACCTTAGTATCAGTCATTTATTAATACTTCAAAGTATTAAAAGAAGTTGCTTAAGCCTGGTTAATAAGAAAACAGTCTTTCTTTTTGCTCTTCAGCAGGCATTTCTCATAACAATATGCTGGGTGAGGCACACAATGCACTTTTGCCCTGACATAGACAATTCTCCCCATCCTACACATGCGTGACCCTAGCCATCCGAGAAGAAATAATTAGTTATATGACTCAGTGACATGTGTGGAGGTTAAGCTCAGATAATGCTTTGCTCTACCACGTTCCCCCATCCCACCCCATATGATCTGCGGTACTGAATGGAAAAATAAACAAACAAACAAACAAAAATCCCTCATGTTAATAGTTAAGATAAATGGTCTTCTAAAATGTCATGTCGACAAACATGTTTCTGGGCACTGACGGACAAAAAGAAGTCCCTTGGATGACAAAGCCTGTGTAGGGGTTAAGTGGGGGCAGAAGAGATGTGAAGAGCATCTCTGCCCTGTGCCCCGACCAGAGGCAGGTGCAGGGGACGAGTCTGGCTCGTCTGGCTGACAGTGAAATCTTGTATATCCTCAGAACGTTTTGGGAAAGGACATTTGGATGGTGCATTTTGACAGTGTGACTACTCACCTGTAGTTACCTGAGAAAGTGGAACAAAGATGTACTTATCCTACACTTTCCTTCTTTAGACATTGTACCCATTTGTGAGATTCAGAAGCTAGCAGGGTATTCAGATGGGCCTGAATTCAATGAGGCAATTCAAGCTGAAAAGGAAGGGAAACCCACGCAGTGTTCCTCAAGCATTGGCTCTAGAATGACACCAAAGTAGGGCTTAGGCCTTGATAAAGGCGCTAGGGCTCATGGAGGGGGGACTCGCACATGGTAGATGTTCAACAGATATGCCTTGACTTTATAGCATTCTAGATTTGTCAACTGACCTCAAGATGTCCTTTCTGAACCTCATTAACTACTTCAGTCTTTAATCACTAATTCATTTCTCACGGAAACCATTCTTTCTATTCCCTGGCCCCGGGTTGTTACAAAGCTCTGTCTGAAATCTACTTCCTTTTAATTTCCCTCCACTGTTCTTGGTTCTGCCAATTTGGCTTGAATTTGGGTGTTTGGGTGCCCAGATGGATGACAGTGCCCCAGAGAGTTGCTTCCTTGAGAATTTTGCCTTGGGCTCCCCTGCTCTTCAAGGTCACTGCGAATGTTATTCCTTCTGCATCAACGTGGTCTTCTTGCTGATACATCTTATGCTCAAATTAGCCACACACCATTTCCAAGACCCAGGGAGAGCTGTGATTCCAGTGTACACACAACCACATTCACCCGTTGAGCAAGGTCAGAACCCATGCAAAATCCACTATTTTTAGTTTTCCTGAATACATGAAACTATAAGAAAAGTATCTGGTTTACAAAAAACTACATTTACTGCTTTGTTTGGTTTCATTTCACCCAAGTAAACTTAAGTGTCCTTGCTGAGAAATTCGGAGGATACAAAAACACTGTAATTTCATCTGAAGTGATTTGAGCTTTAGAGATAACAAATCAAATATTTGGATTAAACTACAATGCATAGAATTTGATCCATGAAGGATATTGGTAACTACTCTTTGTCTCTCCAATGATTCTCCATTTGAAGATGAAGAGTAAAACCAAGAAAAAACAAGGAGTTCCAGAGCATACAATACTAATTTTACATTTAATTAGAACTAACAATTTCTTTTCATTTATAGAACATACTCTGATGACCTTTGAGGCTGGTGGCAGAATAGGACATTAGCTTATAATTATCCTTTGATTTGCAATGAAAAATTGGAATGACTATTCCTTCTCCCACTAAGAGCTGGCTGAATGTGAAAATATGAAGCACGACGGCCCTCTCCTGGTGATATCTGGCCTAACAGTTCTCAAAAGGATTTCAACAAGTAACCAAATTTTAAAAAACATTTTGCATACTAGAAACATTCTCCTTTATGAATTTACATATAAACTATTTTAAAATTATTATTTCATGTGGCTTTCTAAAATTAAAAATGGTGCATAAATATTTTGAAATCTGGATATAAATTAATGAGTCAGAAAATGTAGGAAAAATAATGACGATTGTTAATATCATGCATTGAGACATTTCAAAGAGCTCAATGCGTGTTTTCTTATTTAGTCTCACATTATCCCCAGTAGGAAGCAAGTTATTATATTTTATGTGTTCATCTTCTGCTGTGGCAGCTAATAACTGATTTTTTAAATGCAAGTTATAGACCCCTAATTGCTTTTGTGATTTGGTTATGTTTTTGCATACTACAATAGCAGCAAAAGATCAAATATATGTACACAAATGATGACATGTCTTGAAATAACTCTGCTCTCCATCCAGAACCAGAGGGACAAATCCACATTTCCAAAGAAACATAACTCATCTAGGGATTTCTACCATTTCACTTTGTCTTTAAAAAGACAAACTTGGATCAAAAGATGAGATAAGGCACCATCTATATTTAATCACGATTTATGATACACTTAAGCATTGGCACCTGCTCTAGATCAACGTTTACTTTTTTATTTTTGTATCCAGAAGAGAAAAGTGCATTTATCCTTTGCTTAAGGACTTGAGAGATTATGGAATGATTGCTGTACTCTGGTTTATATCCATCGTTGCTCAAAGGGAAACCCAGATGGGGAATATTTTCTTTGGATTTGTGCAAGAAATTTCCAGAGTTTTGTTTTGGTTTGTCTTCTCTTTTCTCTCCCGGAAAAGTCCCATTTTTAGGGTCTGCAGCCATGCTTTGTGATATTCCTGACTGTACATTTGGGTCATTTCATTAATAAGTTTCACCTGGGTAATGCAGCGATCAAATCTTGAAGCTTTATCCTAATTGTACTGCTAAATAAAAACCAATGGTCTTTTATATGTCTTATTTTATAAAGCCCTAGAGTGTTCTCATGTTCAAGTGTTTTACAGCAAGTTTGTTTTAGTACTTAAGGGCTGAGGTCTAGGGTGAAAACCAAGGTCAGCGGTCTTTTACTTGATTGTAGCCTATAGCAACTAAGATCCTGTTAACTGACATGCAGTGAGCCTCCCAAAGGAGGTTTTCGTCCACTGATTCAGTAAACCCACGAATATGGAGCGAAAGCCTATCATGAACCAGGCACTCTGCTGGCATAATGCATATGGCATGAACTAAACAGGTGTGGCTGTGCCTTCAAAGACCCGGTTGCAACGATGGTCACACAGCAGAGGAAGAGACCAAAAATTTAGGATTGGGGTGAGTACCTGGAGGAAAAAAGGAGAATGCTCTGGTTGGGGAGAGGAGCACGGTATTCCTGATGATCAGTGAAGGTGTCGGTGCATCTGTGGTAAGTTTCCCATCACAACTCAGATGCACTGATCACAGGACGCATTGATTATTGTATGTTCCACAGGGGAAAAATGTGGCTAATTAAACTATAACCCAAAGCTGTCCTTTAATTAGAATCTCTCTTTATACTTATCAGCAGATATTGTTCTAGACATATTTAGACATAGATTTTTCTAATCATGTTACCTTTGAGTAAACATGAAAAAGAAATGTGAGCAAAATAAATTGAAGCAATTCTAAAACTTGCACCTGTTCAGAGTTCAGATGGGAGTAGATGGAATGAGATGCCGCAGGAAGACCTGGTGTAGAAAATGTCGAGAAACCTGGATGTCAACAGAGCAGAGACATCGGGCCACAGCTGTAGAAGGACAGTTAGAGGAGAATATGTGTGTGAAGGTGTGGAATATCCAGAATGCAGAGACAAGAGGGGAGATAGCTAAGGAAGCCCCATCTCTGGGCAGGTATAAGAGGATGGGACCCTGGACAGTGTATATTGCACTTTGATGAAAGAAGTTTCGTCCCTTTCTTTGGAAGGACAGAGAGAAGTAGGAGGTGACTCAGGTAGGGATTTAGATTTGAGATGAGATGGTGACAGGGTTTCAGCATGAAGTTTTCCAGTCTCTTGATTGAACATGAAGCAAAGTCGTCAACTGAAAATGGGGATTTGTGGGAAAGAGGTTATAGGAGGTTTGAGAATTGAGAAAAGTTATTTTTTTAAAAAAATCTTGCATTATGACCAGGAAACCTGGCATTTTGTTGGAGTGTTGCAAGCCCACTGGAGCCTAGGGCTAATATAATCAGTCTACTTGTGCACTAGAAAGACCCAGGAATATTTTCTATATGGGACAAGCTACAGATTGTGTACATTTGTATTTTTGCTGTTAGAGTTTGCCCAGCAAAGATCTCAGGAGAAACATCAATGGAGTCTGAGCAATTGCAAGGAAATAATTGTGATAAATTAGTGGACCACACCTTCGGAGCACTCAGTATGTGCTGAGCTCTTTTTAAACCACTTTGCCTGAATTACCCATTTGGCCCTTAAAATAGTACCATAAGCTAGGAATGATTATTACTAGCATCCCTATTTTCTAGGTGAGGAAACTAAGACAAAAGAGGTAAAATAACTTGTCCAAAGTCACATCCAGTAATTGGGAAAGCCCAGGACCAAAATATTGCTCTGTTTGGAAAACCTTGTGTGATGGTTTTTCTAATTGGGATTCTTGCTTAATCCTGTGGTTTCAATGAAATACAGTGATAAAAAAGAAGAAGAGGACATTGGTGGATGGAAAGAAAATTCTAGGGTTGATAAACAAAATGATAAGCTTCTCATTGGCCATGTTAAGGATGATTTTTGTGAATGTGTGACCAAAAAACATAACAATAATGTTATACATAGAAGAGGATAATCAGATTTATGTCTTTTAAGGAAGTCATGCTGCCACTGTGGATAAGGAACTGAGGACAATCAAGACTGGAGCACAAAGATCCTTTAGAAAGCTCTTCCAGCAATTCACTATAAAAGTTGGTATCATCTGAGGGGATGGATTGTTCGAATGAGAAACAATGAACACATAAGAGAGATGTTTAAGAGGTAGAATCAACAGGACTTTAGGTTTGTTTGAAGTAGGGGGGTCAGTGAAGAGTCTTAACTTTCTGAGTAATTTAGCTGGGTATTGGAACCATTCATCAAAGTAAATGCAGAAGTCTGAGGACCATTCAATTTTGGATATTTTGAGTTTGAGATGCTAAAAGGATATCTCAATGGAGAACTTTTGTTGGGGCTTGTTGGGACTATGAAGCACAACAGTAATCCAGCCTGGATTGCAAGCGGAAAAGTTGATAGCTTATAACTTGATAGATCGAGTTATAACTATCATGGAGAGGACGAGCTCCTCAAGGGGCACTGTGACAAGAGGGACAGGTTAGGACAGAAACTGGAGATGGTCTGGAAGGATAGAAGAAGCAGAAGTAAAGTCAAAAGAGGACTGGCTAAAAGAGGAAGGAGAGCAATCAGAAGAGTTTGCCATCAGGGAGGTGATGAGAGGAAATATTTCAAGGAACGGAGAGTGACCAAGAGCTGTAGAAAGGTCAAGGAAGATAAAGCTAGAAGTGTCCACTGGATTTATTGACAAGGAAGTCATGGTGATCTCAATAAGAGGTGTTATATTGAAGCAAAAGGGTAGACGGTGGATTTCAGGGGCCAGAGTAGGGCAGGAAGGGGAAAAGCTAGAGATAGCAAGTATAAACAAGTCTTTGAAAAAGTTAGTTGAAGTGGAGGAAAGAGATACAGCTGTAGCTGGCAGGGTCAAGTGTTTCTTTTAAGATGGGGGATGAAGAATGTTTAAGTAGTGCTTAGAAGAATCCAATCGAGAAAAATAAGCTAAAGATATAAAGGAAAAATCAAGAGAAAAAAGTCCCTGAAGACATCAGGAGGGGACAGCGTCTCCTGAGGAAGGGATCACTCTAGACGGGGATAGTCATGTTGCTCGTTGTAAGCAGAGGAAGGACCCATGTGTGTGGCATGTGTGTGTGAGAATATGGGGTGTGTGTGTGTGTGTGTGTGTGTGTGTGTGTGTGTGTGTTTAGGTACTTAATCATCACTAGGGACAGAAAGTGAAAATGTCTCCTGTGATGGCTTGCCTTTTCTTTGAGAAGGGAAAGGTAAGGTCATTTGCTTAAATTAAGTGAGTAATAAGAAGTCAATGATGTGAGAAGGGAAAAGATGGTTTGAAATAATCACTGTAGAGCACAGGCAAAAGAAAACAAAGTTAGCATAGCACAAGTGTTTGTTGTCATTGGTAGACGTTCTGTATTTGTAATGGTGGCGTCGAACAGCATCACTGTACATTTTTCTTTCTTTTGGCAGTCTTAGCATCTTGGACAAAAACATGAGGGAACATTGATCAAAGATGCGATTTTTGACAGGCAAGAATAATAAAGAATGTCTGAGTTAAGGGTGGAGGGATTACCCAAAAAGAGTGAATTGGGAGACACGGATCATAGATGGCTACTTGAAGAGCAAGCATTTTTCCCATGCTTCCCTTTTTTCGAATAGTCTTTTCTTTCTGGTAGCAGTCTATTAACTACCTCACTTACGGGAAAATGGTTAGGCTTCTTATATAAGCCAGATTGTTGGGTGTCCTTTTTCCGTTGTCTGGTCCCTTCAGGGAAGAATATCACTAGAAGTTATTCCATCATAGCCAACTCAGCAGACTAGGTGTTTTTGTTTTTGTTTTTGTTTTTGCTATGTCCCATTACTTACTCTCTACTGTCAAGAAAGTTCCTGCATTAGCTCCTGGTGTATAAATGTTCTTCAAATGCATGGGAATCAGGACGAGTCAAGAATTAGAACATGGAATTGTCATGAGGAGATTTAGGTCACATGAAATTTTGTAGCTCTCGGCAAAAGAAATCTCCAAAGGACTCGGAAGACTCTAGCCAAGCTAGTGCCCTCTCCACATGACAAATATGGACAACTGTCAATATTCTACTGTTTGAACACTTCCAGGAATTATCCACTTTGCTATAATAGCACGTTTTTAAATTCAAGGGCAGCTTCTCTCAAGCTGTTTCTGAATGACATCTCCCTGCCATCATCTGTTAGTGCCTAGGGAATATAATTTTTAATTTTAATGTAATGTAATTGTTAAGGTGAGCCAGGTCCCAAAAACATGTAGAGTGCATACCAGAGCCAGGCAAAAAATGACTTGGGGTTATTCATGCTTTTGCAATGTCTCTACTTCCTCTCTCCCCCATTAGCATGGATAACTAATGGTTGATTGAAATTCCAAAGCAGCGTTTGTATAAAAACCTGTCCAACTCCTAAAGCTCAATAGGGATCACTGCGTTCCCTACCTTGAAAATACCTTTTTCACTAATTCGCTTTATAATCTCTCCAAGATGTGTCCCTTCTGATTTAAATAACCTGGAATAGAGTGGCCCATTTGGCTCAATCAAATATTTTTTTTGGCTCATAATCTCATAACATAGCACTACAATTGACTTAGTTTTCAAAGCAGAAAAATTGTTCTGCCAACAGTGGCTAATAACACTATCTCTCTTTACCACTGGGCAGCTAATTATCCTCTAGGTACAACCAGGAGCATAAAGAGATGTTCATCATTTTTCATAAACTTGTTTATAAACCAGGGTTTGTATATAAATCAGAGCTATTTTTTAAATAAAAGAATTCTTGAAATTTCAGAAAAAGAATTGGTTATGATCCAAAAGTTTATATTAAAGTTTCTTACCTAGAATATTTAAATGCATTTTCCTGTAGAAGCAGTGATACAAACTGTGGTTAGGTTTCTAGCATCATAATAAGAATAATCATTTATCAACAGCCTACTATTTGTTAAATACTGTGTACGGTTTGTGTCCTGCCTACCTCATCAGGTTTTCACTGTTCCACTCTTCACTGAAGTTTTGTAATTTTTGTTTCAGATGCAAATATTTTCTGCAAAGATGCAGATAGTACATACTTGAGGCTTTGTAGGTCATTGATCCTTCAGGGCAACCACTCAAAGCTATGATCCTAATGCGAAAGCAGTCACAGACAGTAAGTAAGTAGACAGCCATGTTCTAATAAAACTTTACGGAAATTGAAATGTGAATTTCACAACTTTTACATGTGTCACAAAATACTTTTTAAACTTTTATTTTATGTTATTGTGGTAAGAAAACAACATGAGATCTATACATTTTAAACCATTTAACAATGTAAAAATTGTTCTTAGCTCACCAGCCATCCAGAAACAAGGAGCAGCAGGATTTGGCTCGTGGGCCATCACTTGTTTATCTACACTAGTTTTCTTCCAATTCCTGAAAATTACCATATGCCTCCACACCATCTCCCCATGTCCATGCCTTTCCCTATACCTGGTAGGCTCCATAGTTTTCCATCCTTCCATCTGTTTTCTTCTCATTGTATCAAACTACTGCATGTTCAACCCCACACCCTTGCTTCCTGTGAAGGAAGTCTGCATGGCCCCAACACCAGTTCTGGCTTCAACCCCACCCATGGCCTGCCATCACAATGCATCCTGTGCTTCTCCCTGGAAGAGTTACGCCAACTATAATAAATGACAAACAATAAGGTTCCCATGTAGTATCTGTCTATACAGTGGTAGTCTCTATCTGTAAGCTGCTTGAGAAGGTGATTATGTTTATATTTTTCACAGCTGTGTGCCCTGGGCGTAGCACATTGATGCCCATAGAGTAGGGCTTGACACATGTTTGTGAAATTAGCCAATCACTTAATGCCTAATGCAAGTCTGCAACAAAAATATCCCCACTTTACAGACAAATACTGGGGTTTTGCTATTTCTACCATGCTACTACTATATTAAAGTATTATGTTAATTTGTATTAAAACATTACGATTTTCATTAAATGGATAAATAAATCCATTAATTTCATTTAAAAGAGTAGAAAGCATTGTGAAAAACATAAAAATAAGAATACAAGAACTTGTTTTTCTATATCTGTATACATTAAAAAGGATTCTTATTTATCCTTGAAGTTGGAGATTTTGGGCGAAGTCTACACTTGGATATTCGTCTTTTCTCACCAATCCTATGTGGAACTCAATGATCACTCTCAATTTCTAGACATAATTCCTCCCCTGAGGGAAATTTCCTTCTGTTATTTGTTTAATTGGCCATCTTCTACTCATTATATATTTTCATAACTCTTATGAATCTCTCCTTAAAGTCCCCTAGCTTTGCCTTCGTGATTTCTATCTTTTTCATATATTTCTCTATGATTTGAAATAATTTTCCTACTTGTCCTAGTAGATCTCCACAACAATTCAATTTAGTAACTGACTCTTAATAATCAGATTTTTAAAAAAATTACCCAAGACATGTGTTTTCTGATGTGTTTTAATATCCCTGAGTGCTGTCATTTAATTTTTAAAAAGTTGTCATTGAAGTCTTCCATCCACTCTAATTCACCAGGGAGCTATTCTGTTTCTTCTTACGCCCAAGCTACCAACACCTCTTACACCCACAGTTCGATAGTATGTTAAGTGGCAGAGGTGAGCTGCCTCAGCATCTTATGGGCTGGCATTTCATTGTGATGGAAAGGATAACATTTTCTGCTCTTGGGGCCTGTAGTGTGGCAGAATGGAAACAAGAAGTTTCCTACTGAGACTCCAGAAACATGCTATTTCTACTAATTTTCATTAAGAACCCAAGCCCTAGATTAGTGAAACATTTTTTTATATCATGGAGACAGTGCACATAATAACCTGAGCACACTGTTTGCTTTTCAGCTTATAATTTGGTTGATGTTTTGGCCCAGTTTCAGATTCACAAATAAGTCTTTATGATTTCATAATAGCCTTGTAGTTTTTTCTTTTTATATTCTATTTCCCTGAAATTATTTTTTTACTGAAGAATAATTGACATACAGCAGTACATCAGCTTCAGGTGAGCAACACGGTGTTTTAATATTTATATACATAATGAAATGATCACTATAATAAATCTACTTATATTATTATTTACTATATTCCCTGTGCTATACATTATATCCCTGTGTCTTATTTACTTTATAACTAGGAGAAAAAAATGCTTTTTTTCAAAATTGTAAATTGCTGTGGAAATGCTTCAGTTTGGTATTATTTTCTGTTTGTTGTTTGAGACTGCTAACACCAATACCTACTTGTGTTCATTAGGACTACAACTTCCTTCTTTAAAATAATGCTTTATTACCTAGCTTAATTATTTATGGAACTCAGAAGACATGAGCTTCAAGGATAGTCAAATATTTATGATCACAAATATTTATGAACACAAATATGAATTTCAGGATATAATCCTTGTAAATGGCCCATGATATTAGGTAAGATTCTCTTAGGTTTGGGTTGCTAAAATTGATTATTTATGTAGAAAAGAGTCACCCCGTGACTCAGAATGATATTGATTTATTTGGTTAATGAATATGGACACCCAGTGCATGGCACAGTGATATGAGTATTTCAGAATTTTATGACAGATTTTTCATCAATATATGAAGAAGTAAAATTCCATGCCTATTGTATAAAAACAAAACAATAAATAATGAGCTGTTACAACTAGGTCGATTATTTTATTCATTCCAAATTAGTTTCCTTATCTGAAAGAAAATAAAAGGGAAAAAACATTTTTAGAAACATTTGGAAACATCTACCATCCTAAAGTTCATTTCCCTCCTACCTGTGCTTGTGTATTTCACTTGTAGCTGTTGAGCAAATGATTTTAATCATGGCACAACTAAGGCTTCTTAAATTGAATTCCAACCTGGTGTGAGAGAATGAAGAATGTAGATTTTAATCCCAAAACACCACCAAACAGAGCTCCTTGAAAATGACTCCAAATAAAATGTTTATCAATAAATAATGCCATATTGGGGCACCTCGGTAGCTCAGTTTGTTAAGTGTTTGACTTAGTTTGGCTCAGGTCATGATCTCTGGGTTGTGGAAGGGAGCTCTGCATTGAGCTCCACACTCAGTGGGGAGTTAGTTTTAGAGTCTCTCTCTCCCTCTCCCTCCCTTCTGCTCCTCCCCAGCTCATGCGCCCTCTAAATAAATAAATATTGCCATGTTATCAATAACAATAATATCAATGTTATCCTGCCAATATTAATAAATAATGCCAATATTTACTTCATGTATTTTTAAAGATTCTTTCTTCGAAAAATAAAAGCATTAAGAACTATAAGATTATTTCCAACATTTTTGGCATTTCTATATAAGTGAGAACCCATCCACTTCCCTTCAGTGGGGTCGTAATTCCATCTAGGGCAGGGTTTCTCAAAAAGGGATGATTTTCTCCTCACAGGTTATTTGGCAATATTGAAGGTGCTTTGATTGTCATAATACAGCAGGAGTTGGGGGGGGGGGTTCTGGCGTCTAGTGGTAGAGACCAGGGATACATCCAGCAATGCACAGGACAGACCCCATGACAAAAAAAAAAAAAATACCAACCCTAGAATGTCAATAGCGCAAAAGTTGGAATACCTAAAGACGTTCTTGAAGAGGTACCATAGGGATGCTTTCCTTTGTTACATAAAGTGTTGTTAAGCCCGGTGGTAGTAAAATGCCTTAGGATGTCTCTGCAATATAAATTTGTAAAGAAGAAAAAATCAGGAATCTGAATATCCAGGAATAAAAACTTACTTTAAGACTCAACTTGAGCATGGAGGAAAGAATTAGGACCCAAATAATGAATCTCAGAAAGTCAATTCATGTTTAGATGACACTCAGAACAAGGAAGTGAGATTCCAGAATGACCCCTCCTCATGTGTAACCCAGCAGGCAGTCACTACAGACATTCTAGGGTGATGAAACAAGTATGAGGAAATTATGGTTAGTCCCTTTAAGGTTTTTTTGGACAAAAATCTCATTGATATTAAACATTTGAATAATGAACTGATCAAGTCAGTATTAAGTGGTATCGTTAGTGAAAGCTAGTTTGTAGATATTGTTCCTATATACGAATAAGTGTTCCTTGCTGAATTTAACAAAGTTATAGTTAAGTCTGTTGCTTGGGTCTTAGAGACCAATCAGATAATACACAAATATGCACAGGAGAATGAGAGGGAAAATACTACCAATTCAAATTTCTTTATTAGAAAATTAACACAAAGTGTTTGATTCACTTATAAGAATGATCAGGTCTGATCCTTCGGGCAAGTAGTATTATTTGTTAAGCGTTGAATCACATCCTCCCAAAAGTTGTGTTGAAATTCTAACCCCCAGTACCTGTGAATATGACCTTATTTGGTAACTGGATCTCAGCAGATGTAATCAAGTTAGGATGAGGTCATTAGGATGAACCCTAATCCAATATGACTGATGTCTAGAGAATATTATGTGAGGAGAGAATATTATGTGAAGCCAAAGACAAAAGCAAGGAAAATGGCCATATGAAGACAGAGGCAGAGACTGAGATGAAGCTGCCACAGACCAAGAACACTTTGGGCTACCAGAAGCTGGAAGAGGTGGGAAGGATTCTTCCCTAGAGGTTCCAGAGGCATCATGGCTCTGCCAAAACCTTGATATGTTTACTGTGTCCATAATTAGTACCACTTTTTGGCAAAGAAACAACATGGATCAATGTTTACAGTTAGAAAGCCTATTTTATAATCCTGTAAAATTGTGCAGGGCATGAAAAACCAATATACATAAATATTAAATGCTCTTTCTAATATTTAATCAGGCTACTTACTCATTAAACATAAAAAGTACACATATATCCACATCTCTATACACTTATATCCAGCCACTATTCAGCTGGACATTCACGTTTAAAAATATGTATATTTAAACCTTTATTTTTGATGTATTTGTAACTTTCTGAGTAATTATGGTATTTATTAATATTGTGAAAAACAATGACAATTTTTTATCTCATTTTCTGCTGTCTTGATACACACAAAATCCTATAGGCATGTAATAAAATTTAGAAATTGTGCACTTGTATTGACCGTGTCAATAAATCTTGAAGTTTTCATTGAAAATAAAGTCAGACACATAAGAGAAATTAAACTTTAATTTTTAAATTAAATTAAATTAAAATTGATTAAATTAAAATTAAAATTAAATTTAATTTTTAATCTAAATTTTTCCTTTAATTTGTTGGCATCTACATGTCAAGAATTTACAAAGGAAAGGAACTAGATTGCCTATAAGGTTACCATAAAGTGTTCATTCTGACAAGATCCATAGATTTTTCAGCCATATTCATGAAGGATATAATTTTTGTTGCTTTATTTTTTCTTATAAAAATCAAATGATTTTGATAGGGTACTACTGGCTCCATAAAATAAGTGGGCTAATGCTCTTACTATATTTTCTGAAAGACATTGTATGGAATTGGTATTATTATTTTCTTAAAGGTTTGAAAGATTCACTAGTGAAACCACCTTGTACTGGAGTTTCTTTTTGAAAGGTTTGGATTGTGTGAATTAAATTTTCTTAACTAGATTCAGGGCTGTTTGAGTTACCAGTTTCTTCTTGAGTGAGTTTTTGTAGTTTGTGAGACCTTTCAGGGAATTTTTACATTTCTTTTTTAGGGAAATTTTATATTTCAACTAATTGTTGAAATCTTTGGCATAAAGTTGCTTGTGATATTATAGTATCTTTTTGATGTCTGCAGAATCTCTAGTAATAATCCATTATGTATTTCTTATATTGGTGATTTATGTTCTTTCCTTTTTATATGAGTCTAACTAGTGTGTTGTCAATGTCAGTCATTTCAGAAAGCAAGCTTTTGGACTGGCTACTTTTTTCCATTTTATTTTACAATCTTGTTGATTCCTGTCTTAATCAGTTTGGATTGCTATAACAAACTATTATAGAATGAGTGGCTTGAACAACAGAAATTTATTGCTTACAGTTCTGGAGACTGAAAAATCCAGAATGAAGGTGTCAATAGATTCAATGTCCAGTGTGATCCTTCTTTGTTGTCTGTAATGGCATCCTTTCTCTCGTGTGTCTTTTATAAGCTCATGCTTCCATCAGGAATGCTCTACTTTTATGACCTAATTGCATTTCAAAGGTTCCGTCTTCAAATACCAGAACACTGGGGATTAGGGCTTCAACATATGAATTTTGAGGGTATGCAAACATTAAGCCCATAGCAACAACTCTTCCCATTTTTATTATTTTTTTCTTTCTAGATTCTTTGAATATATCTTGCCCTTCTTTTTCTCCTATCTTGAAGTAGAACATTAGAATATTGATGTTAAATCTTTCTTATTGTGTAATATAAGCATTTGAATTTATATATACTTATCTGAATACTACTTTAGCCATACCTTATGAATTTTGATATATTTTTATCATGAGTTCAAATATTTTCTAATTTCCTAAGTGATTTCTTTGAATGTGTTTTATTTTTAATTATTTAAAAAATAATTTCTACTGTTACTGGTTTTTTATTTAATTCACTTGTGATCATGTGACACATTTTTAATTCTTTAAAAGTCTTTAAAAAATGTTAAAGACGTACCTTATGGTCCTGTGTATATCCTATTATTTATATAATTGTTTATTCTATTGTTTATACAATACTATCAGCACTTGAAAAGAACATGTACTCTACCATTGTTCTATAAGTATCAAGAACAACTAGGTGATTGTTAGTGCTCTGATCTTTTTCTTTCTTTTTTTTAATAAAATTCGATTAGCCAACATATAAAACACCAGTAGTTTCAGAGGTAGAGTTCAGTAATTCATCAGTTGCTTATAACACCCAGTGCTCATCCCATCACATGCCCTCCTTAATGCCCATCAACCAATTACCCCATCTCCCCAACCAGCTCCCCTCCAGCAACCCTCAGTTTGTTTCCTGTAGTTAAGAGTCTCTCGTGGTTTGTCACCCGCTCTGATTTCTTCCCATTCAGTTTTCCCTCCCTTCCCCTATGATCCTCTGCACTACTTCTTATATTCCACATGTGGGTTAAAACCATAGTAATGAAACCATCTGATAATTTTCTTTCTTTGATTGAGTTATTCCGATCAGCATAATACCATCCAGTTCTATTTATGTTGATGTGAATGGTAAATATTCATCCTTCCGTTGTGTGTGTGTGTGTGTGTGTGTGTGTGTGTGTGTGTGTGTGTCTTCAGATCATTACATTTCTATCTTTGGGATAAATACCTAGTAGTGCAAATGCTAGGTCCTATGGTAGCTCTATTTTTGACTTCTTGAGGAATTTCCATACCATTTTCCAGAGTGGCTGCACCAGCCTACTTTCCCACCAACAGTGTAGGAGTGTTCCCATTTCTCGGTGTTGTCACCAACATTTGCTGTTTTAGTCACCCTGACTGGTATGAGATGGTATCTCACTGTGGTTTTGATTTGTATTTTCCTGCTGCAGATGGATGAAAACTAAAGATGAAAATTAAAAATGGTGGCTCCCTGATCTCCAGCTCTGGAGCTGAAAGATTACTGCTCCCATTCATCAGTGAACCCTCAGGGAAAAGACTCCATCACGTGTGTGTGGCCAGACTCTTCAGACTCCTGTGGTTCACATTCGAGCCAATCCTCCTGGGGAAATAGGGCAGTCATTGCAGTTTTGCCACTTGTAGGGCCCCTGCTTGGGAGTGGTCACTCAATCATGCCGTAGTTCCTGGTATGGCAAATCAAGCTGCAAGCCCAGTACCAGGCTTGCTGGTTGTAGCCAGTTTCCCAGCTCCAATGTTTGGGAATTCTGCTCACTCAGGCACCCCCATTGTTTCTGTGACCCCAGGGATCCTGAGACCACACTCTCCCACCCAGGATTCTGCTCTGCTTTGCCACTTGAACTTTTAGGCAGAGATGTCCTTTTTGGGGTCAATTTCTAGAAGTTCCAATCTTGGACTCCACTGTTGTATCACTTTCCAATAGCTGGCTTACAGAGGCTTCCTCCTCCTGCCAGTTATTTTCTGATATATCCCTTCAGATTCACTTCTTCTCACCTCCCACCTTTCAAAAATGTTCACTTTTCTACTTGTAGAATTCCAACAATTCTTCTCTTAGCTCTCAGGTTAAATTCACAAGTGCTTAGAATGATTTGATACATATCTGTTTGAATTCAAGGGACCAGATGAAGCAAGGTCCTACACTCTTCTGCCACCTTCTCTCCTCCCTGTTAGTGCTCTGATCCTTATATCTTTGCTGTTTTTTGTTCAGGTCTGTCAATTGCTGAAGAAGTCTTAAAGTTTTCTCCTGTCATTGTAGAATTTCTTACTGTGATTCTGTCAACTTTTGCTTCACCAATTTTGAATGTCTCGTTAGATACATTCATGTTTATGATTGCTATGAATTATCATTATATCTGTCATTGTATTATATCCATTTCATTATAACTCACCCCCTTTTAACTTTGATAATACTGGATTTTCAAGTCGGTTTTAACTGATATAGCCATTTCAGTTTTCTTAAGCTTACTGTTTGCATAGCATATATATTTTTTTACACTTATTTGCTTTCAATCTGGTTGTTTTTATAATTAAAGTGTATCTTTTGTAGACAGTATAAAGTTGGGCCTTGTTAGTACTTACTCATTCAGATAATCTCTGCCTTTTTATTAGAATATTTATTCCATTAACATTTAATATAATTATTGATATAGTTAGATTTAGGCCTAATATTTTACTTTTTATTTTCTGTTTCTCCCTCTGTGTTTTGTTCCTTTGTTCTCCCCTTTCTGTCTTTTAGATTCTTTGAATACATTCAGAATTTCACTTTAATTTAGGATGTCTTCTTAGCTATGTCTCTCTGTACTTGTTTATTTATTTATTTATTCTTTTGTAATTATTCTTGGGATTACAACATGCATATTTATCTTTTCACAATACTTAGCATTAATATTATACCAGTTTGTATAAAATGTAGAAATATTGAAATTGTGTGGTTTCATTTTCCCTCCATCATAGTGGTTGTCCTGTTAATGTTGTTTTATGCATTACACCTAATGACATTATTAATCCCCTGATGCAATGCTATACTTTTTGTTTTCTATAGTAACTTTTTTAAGATTTTATTTATTTATTTGACAGAGAGATCACAAATAGGCAGAGAGGCAAGCAGAGAAAGAGGGGAAACAGGCTCCCCGCTGAGGCAGAAGCTTCACCCTCTGAGCCACCCAGGAACCCTCTAAAGTAACTTTTTAAAGAAAATTAAGAAAAAATTTATTTTTTCTATTTACCCATATATTTAGTTTTTCCCGTGTTCCTCATTTATTCCTGATTTCCCAGTGAGGCCATTTTCCTCAGTCTCAAAAACTTCTCTTAACATTTTTTATAAATTCTGGTTTTCATAAATTCTCTTAGATTAACTTTAGCTGAAATTGTTTTTGTTTCATCTTAATTTTTAAGGTTGTTTTCACTGTTATAGAAGTCTTGATGGACAGTTCATTTTTTTTCTTTCAGAATTTTAAAAATGTTCTTCTGATCCCATAATTTCTGATGAGGTGTTGGTAGTTCTTTGCTTGATTATTCTCTATTTATAAAGTATTGTTTTGTTCAGGCTTTCCCGATTTTCCTTTTTGATTGAATTTATTTTTGTTTTTCTATTTATGTTCATGTTTTTACTGTGATGTCCCCAGCCATGGACCTGGCAACCACTTTTATCAGGTAGTCAAAGTGAAGACCATAGTTGAAGAGACAGGTTGAAATCATGTTTTACATGGTAGGATAAAACTTTCAGACAGTCTCTCAATATATATATTGTGAAATGATCAGGAAAAAAAAAAAAATCAAGGGATCTTCTAAAACATAACTGGCCTATAACTTTCAAAATACCAAGGTCATAAAAGTAAGAGACATATTAAGGAACTGTTTCATATTGAAGGAGACAACAGAAGCTTGGTAGCTCAGTGTAACACGTGATTCTGAATTGGAGTGTTTTATCCTATAGGTCACTTTGGGATCTATAGACGAAATTTTGAATAGGATCCAAGGCCTAAATGGTAGAAAGTTTTAATATTAGCCTTCTGATTTTGAAAATTGTATTGTAGTTATGAAGGAGAATGTTTTTATTCATAGGAAATACACATTTAAAATAATCAGAAAAGATACTTCAGGTTGGCAATTTAATCCCAAGTGGTTTGGAAAAGAAGGAAAGAGTTGATTGGACTGTTCTTGCAACTGATCTGCAAGGTTGTGGTTGTTTCAGTGTAACAAAAAAGATTATAAAGTTCTCTATAATCAGAAGTAAGTTGTATTAAAATAATAGCACTCTAAATTAAAGGAGTAAAGTTGGCTAAAACCATCACCCAATTATTATGTTTAGAAGTATCACACCACAAATTTAGGTTAAACTGGAATATTTGGATTAGTTAACAAGTGATGGGGCTTTATCTTTTTTATTTGATGATGAAATAAGAATTTTAGTTCATATATTCAGTAGGTAACAAAAATGTATAATTTTGATTTTATTATCTAAAGTATCAGGCAAGGTTACATTTTCATTAAAATTCTAATATGTCATTAAAATTCTAAACATGTTTATATTATTTTATAATACTTTTTCTGTATAGTTCTATTTTACAATGACCCAGTGAGATTTTGGCATCGTTTTTGGGTATGTAACTGATAAGTATCTGTATATTGTGCTCATGATAGTAAGTAACTGATGTGTTAGCTATCTGTTAGTTTTTGATGTGCTAGGTAGGTAGAGTTACTATAAATTATTAATTCTACAAAGCTAAGTAATATTGAAATACATTGACATTATTTTTTTTCTAAATCTCACTATGTATCATTAAATTACCATTAGGAAAGTCTCTGGTTTAAGTGTACACTGAAATAGAGATTTTCCATTAAGCAAAATGTATTACAATTGATCTGAGAATTGAGTGGACAGATAATATAAATACAGGTTTATTAGTTTAATCTTTCCAAATGTGTTGTTCCTCAACCAGATTTATGTTGAACAACTTCCCCATAAGAACAACAGTATAAAGATTCTTTAATTTCTAGTGAGTTCTTATTTGGTGTGTTAGCCCAAAAATAAGCTTGGGATTTTCATAATAGTCACATTACCATATTGAATAATGCAAGTAACTTGTACACTCTGTACATAAAACCTAGCAGATATTATGAAGATACTTAATTTTGCCTTATCATCAGAAAGTAGGCTAAAACCAGCATTATACCCAGAATCTCAATTTTGCTCACAGAGACAATTATACTTATTAATGTCAACTAACTGAAAGTGAGTATAATGCATACTTCTTCTCTTACCAATTATTAAAATCAACTACCCAGTGCTTTCCAAGCCTGCTTATTTTTTGTTATTTTGAAATATAGAGGCAGGCTTTAAAGACTTCACAAGTTAGAAGGATCAAGACTAAAACAATAAAATCCAGAATCTATCTTTAAAAAATTTTTTTTAAATATTGTGTTATCTTTGATTCTGAAAATCAAGTAAGAAACAGATTAAAGAATCAGAAAAATTAAATGTTTTCTTGAAAAATAGGTTTTTATGAAATTATAGGAATTTTCTGGGCACCCCAACATGTGTAGACTTTACAAAGAGTTTCCAACTTTGTCCACAAATGACCACTGTCATTACTGAGCTGGATATTATATTAGGTTTATAATGGGCCCCTCTTGAATTTTTTACGTTCTTAGTAATATTATTTACTTTCTCTCTTTTAGTATATTTCCTTCTGGAGAACAGTCATTTTCACTATCACTTTTGAAATAATGAATCTCAACCACTAAATCATTGGGTACAAAGATAATTTGATCATTGACAACCACAGACCAAGAATATAAAGTGAAAAGCAGGGCTGCCAGTTCTCTTTAAGGCATATGCCTTCAGCCTTCACTAAGTGGTAGCATTGTCAAAATTAAAGATAACGTCTATTATTCATCTTGACCATTGACTTGAACACTACAGTATCCTATTTCAATTAATGTCAACTATTTTTCTTTAGAATTCCAAAGCCAAGTGATATGATAATATTTAATCAATAATGAAGCTAAACCTTTATTCTAATACCAGATTTGACAAGTATAAATCTGCAGAGAGAACATTCTGTAAATTCACTAACCTTGACGACCAAAAGACAAGAAGGGAAAAATGGGGACACTTTCACCAGACAATCCCACTGCCTTTCTCCCATATCTTTGATAATGAAAAATGCAATTTGTTTTTATTATTTAAAGTTAAAATTGAATTTTAACTAGTGTGATTTATTCTGGCCTCTTCCAAGGTGAAGGAGAGCAGGGTTATATCAAGTGTTTTGTGAGGGAAGCAGAAGGACCTAGCATTAGAAAAATCACGCTTAAGTCCAAACACAGGTGTTCACTACTTGTATAACCTTGACCTGTTTCCATGCTCTTTCTGAGACTTGCACCTGTTCCAAAAATCTAGGATGAAGAACATCTTTTATGAGGCTTGTTGTGAGAACCAAAAATGAATTATGAAAAGTGCCTGACCTTGACAAATGCTTAAAGAAAATGTTATGTCTCCTTTCCACATTCTTTGTCTTTTTAACCAATGTGCCCAACATTGTTCATTTCCTCCAGAGCTCTTCTCTCTAAAACTTTCGTCACTGTCACATTTAGAAGGGGATGCACCTTGCCCACCCTGTCCCTTTCACGGGCATTGACAGAGGCCCAGACGAGGCCTCGGGTCTGGTGGAAGGTCAAGACAAGAAGCCGAGTGTTGAAAGTAGCCACAGGAGATGCACCCAATGGGTGTCCAAGGAAACAAAATGTAAACTCTGTTGTGTTAAGCTGTTGAAATTTTGTTGTCTACTTTGTAGCGCAGGTAGTGTCATCCTGTTATAGGGCATGCTCAGTGAATCACGGCTGACACCATTAAGGATTAAACAATGAGAGGTTTATTCTGTGAGGGCCCCCACCTTAGGGTGGTCTGGGTTTTTAAAGAAAGAAACATATCCAGGTGGGCATGTCTCTAAAGAAATAAAATATATCCTGGTGGGTATGTCTCCAAAGGAACAGAACATATCCAGGTGGCACGTCTTCATTCAATAGCAAAGCAACAGCAGTAAGCTTACTCTTTTACAGAAGCGGGAGTAGCTGGTTATGCAGGATAGTGTAGTGGGGTGATTTATTACAGCTTTGTAATGGGCCGGGGCCGACTGGGTGCTTTCCAGCTCTGAGTTCTGGGAAATGTTTATATTGTTGGGCTCACCGAGGGTCAGATGTCTTTAGTTAGCCTCACAACCGCCATTTTGGGTATCTGGCGACCATTTCACAATCCCAACTACCCGCATATATATATGCTGCTGGAAGGCAGTCTCCCAGACATATCTAAATGTGTACAGGTTATCCATGGTCCCAAATTTATTCTTCTTTCTTGATGCTTTATTTGATGAATGACCACACTGGAAAAGTGAGATTCCTTTTTGTGCACGTCTTTTGCAGGGAGGGGGGCGTTTCACTTGTCTTTATCACTCATATTCAGAAAATCATCAAGCCCCATCACTCTACGTTATACTATTTCTCAGATCCATCCCTCTTCTTGGTCTCATTCACCGCTGTATTTGCTCAGAGTCTCATTATTTCTCACCAATGTCACAGCCCCTTACCACCTTACTCCCCTCAATCTAGGCTCTGTACTTCTGCCGAGGGAAAAACTTTAAATACTTGAAGTTCCTTATGCAATATAATTTTTAAAATATTCTCTAATGGTTTTTTCCTTACTCTGAGAGCCAAATCCAAATTTCTAAGCTGGGCTACAAGAGCATCCTGGTCTCTCCAACCATGAGGCTGCCTCAGCTTGTCTCTCTGCACGGAAAGCACAAAATTGTCCCTTCAGCTTCAGTCTTCTGCATGGGACCATATACTCTGTCTTTCACTTGCTAACCTCCTCTTTGATTATGAGGATGTCACTTTAGCTGTGAAACTTTAACTTCTGCCAATGAGAGTTAAATATTCCCAGAGTACTCTTAACTTTGCCATGCTCTTGACTTATTCTCTGCTTCGTCATTGCGTGTCCTTCTTCCTCACCGGTCTCAGAACTCCTGCAAGTAACCAAAATTACTTCTTTCATATCTGTTTCTCCAAAACATAGCTTCATCCCAGTGACTGCAGGCTTCTCACAAAGTTTTTTCCAACCAATGATTGGAAGTCATGGATGTGGGCAGTTTATACATCTGTTTTAAATAAACAAATAAATGAAAGACATTAAGTATTGAATTTAACCCCCAGGGTTTTTTCCCCCTCTTTCTGGAATCTTTAGTAAAACAGAAGAGAAGAAATTTATAAAATGCTTTCTTTGAACACCTTAAGACATATTTTTATTGCCCAGAAATTTTATTGGTGTTTGTCATATGATTTAAAAAAGAAATGTATTCTCCCTCTCTTTTTTTTATGATTTTTTATTTATATATTAGACAGAGAGAGATACAGTGAGGGAGGGAACACAAGCAGGGGGAGTGTAAGAGGGAGAAACAGGCTTCCCGCTGAGCACGGGGCCCAATGTGGGCTGTATTCCAGGACCCTGAGCTGAAGGCAGATGCTTAAGAACTGAGCCACTCAGGCCCCCAAGAAATGTATTTTCTTCCCCTACATCTTATTCTGATGAGAGCTTGATTGTTGCTTCAAGATAGGTTCCCAGTCCTCTGGGGTGGAAGAGCTTAGTCATCAGGGGTGTGAGCTGTCTGGGGGATCCCCGACTGCCTTCTCCAATGATGAGTGCTGAGTGCACTCGGGACTTTCTGACAGGGGTACAAATAATATTGTGCCTGAGCTTCATCGTTCCTCCTCTAATGACACGAGAAATAAATTTTCTCTTTACGCTTACCTTTGAGAAGAGCTTGAGGGAGAAATAGATTAATTGGTCAAGTTCACAGGGAAAAGAAGGAAGAAATCTCTAGTGTTTATCTGTTACGATGAATGAAATAGCATGCTGATTTGATACATTTAGTAAATATTCTGCAGGATTTGGTTGTTATTTGTCATTGCACAGGGTTATAACGTTTGAGATGGATTACTCTTATTTTTTAAAAAGATTTTATTTATTTATTTGTCAGAGAGAGAGAGAGAGAGAACACAAGTAGGGGGAGTGGCAGGCAGAGGGAGAAGCAGGCTCCCAGATGAGCAGGGAGTCTGATGCGGGACTTGATCCCAGGACTCTGGGATCACGACCTGAGCTGACGGCAGACACTTAATGGACTGAGTCACCGAGGTGCCTCAAGATGGATTAGTCTTAAAAGAAAGAATTCCTTAATTCCTTTTTCTTTAGCCTTAGATCTTTCAGAATACATCTGCCTGTTCCAAGGTGTAGCGTTACTTACCACTATATAGTTTGCCAATTATTCAGGTAAATACAAAATCAGTGGTGTTGTGGGGTGTTGTGGGTGTTGAAACAGAGAGCCAGGCTCTTGTTAAGATGCTAATTCTATATAAAAATATAAAAATGAAAATTTCTCAATACTTGAAAAAAATGTATGCAATACAGTTGGGTTTCTATGGAGGTTAAATTTCCATTTCAGTTGAAACATATTTTTTCCAAAATCAAATTTTGAAAGTAAATTTTCTATATTTTTTATAATATTTGTAAATCCGAATGTCCAACCCTGAAAAAGTCAGTCACTGTTTGCCTCTTTGAATGCATTCTTGTAAAGATATTACATTAGTGCTTCTCACAGGCTCTGACAGCTTCCGTAACTCATTTTGAAAAGAATATTTCTTTGTGAGTCATGGTAATAAATTAGAGCTTCAGAGTGTTCACTAGAAAATTAAAAGGTCTTGGTTACACAGACAGACTTATTCTAATGTTGCAGCATTTAAAATATTTCACATCTTTTAATATTATTTTTTTTCTGGTAGGATCGTTTAATCTTCTTCTCAAGTTTAAGAATCATAGAATAGTCCACATGGTTCAACAATGGCATTGACACTAAGTTCATTTCAAAATCCTTTTTTTAAAAAGATTTTATTTATTTATTTGACAGAGAGAAACACAACGAGAGAGGGAACACAGCAGGGGAGTGAGAGAGGGAGAAGCAGGCTTCCTACTGAGCAGAGAGCCCGATGCGGGGCTCGATCCCGGGTCTCCGGGATCATGACCTGAGCCGAAGGCAGTCGCTTATCCAACTGAGCCACCCAGGCACCCTCAAAATCCTGTTTTTAAAAGATGTTATTTATTTATTTGAGAGAGAGAGAGAGAGATAGCAAAAGAGATAGTGAGAGAGAGCACAAGCAGGGAGAAGAGGGAGAAGCGACCTCCCTGCTAAGCAGGGATCCCAACGAGGGGCTCAATCTCAGGACCCTGGGGCTATGACCTGAGGCAAAGACAGACGCTAAGTTAGCCAACTTAGCCACCCAGGCACCCCTCATTTCAAAATTGGGAAGTTGAGAGAGAGAGAGAGACAAAGAGGCAGGGAAAGAGACAGAGTGGAGAGAGAAATAGAGATTGGGAAGGAGGAGGAAAAGGGGAAAGAGATCAGAATCAAAATTAAATCATATTAAATCTACTTCTAACAACTAGTAACAACATGAGTACTTTATTTGATACATATTGGGCCTAACAGATGAGTAGAGATTTTAATTTCAAGCCTCTTATTAAACTAAGTATGTCTCTGCAAGATTCCATATGAAATTTGAAGAGATCCAGAAAGCTACAGAAAGACAGCTTCGTAAAAAACACAGAAATTGGGGCACTTGGGTGGCTCAGTCAGTTAAACATCTGCCTTTGGCTCAGGTCATGATCCCTGGACCCTGGGATCCAGTATATCATCAGGATCCTTGCTCGGCGGGGAGCCTGCTTCTCCTTCTGCCTACTCTGCCTGCCGCTCTTGTGTTCTTGTGTTCTCTCTGTCAAATAAATACATAAAATCTCTTTTAAAAACCAGATAAATGAAATAAAAAGTCACATTGCTTTTAGGAAAAAGGAAAACTGCAATGAAAGGAAAAGTACCAAATTGTGGCAAAATATACCTGAGTATATTTTAAATATGTTTGATTATTTATTCTTCTCAGTGTATGTTTTACATATCTAAAACCTTGTTTCACTGCATCACATTTCAGAAAAAGAAAATCACATTAAACCAAAACTTTTTGGCTCAACTTTACTTTTGTGTAGGGATGTAGCAAGTGTTTTACCAAGATTTTCATCAAAACTGAATCACTGTTTAAGGCTTAGAAACAAATTTTGTTGCTGTTAGACTTTATTTATTGATAACGTTTGTGTGCCCTTCAAATGAAGGGGAAGGAAAAATAGATAGACATATTATTTCTGGTGTTACAAGATAATGACATCCTTGCCAAGTGCCTCAGCAGGAGCCCTGGTTATACAGTCACATGGGCACCCGGTTTATCTGGGCCATCACGTCAGTAGCTGTTGACTTGGGAGCAGGATTGTTGTTGGACTGACCATTTAAGGTCACCTTCAACTCACAGGCATGGTTCGTATTCTTCACGGATCCACAAAGTCAGCAGACATCCTTACCTTAGCTGTGCTGGTCCATTTTTTCAAGCCACATATAGGAGATGGCCAAGAACAAAAAAAATGAAAATAAGACACAAAAGAAATAAGTCAAATAAAGCACTGAAACCTTCATATGTAACTAGATAATTTTTTAAGTCTCAATGAACAATCAAGCTTAATGACATATTTGCATTGGCCAATTCTGTTTTGAGAGGAGTCACTTGGGTCAGCAGCATAAGGGTGAGAGGAAAAGCAAATGATCAATCTAGCCCACCAACGAAACAAGGCATAAACAAGCCCTGCCAGTGACTTTTAAAACTTAAAAAAAAAATCTGTTCAATATGTTTAATAATTTAATGATTCTAGAATTTGCAATTTAAGAAATAAAGCATCCCCCCACCTGCTGACATATTACATAACAGCTTAATGAAATGTGCTTGTTTTTACATCATTCTTAGTGCTTCAGAATTGGCTGATATTGGTAGTTCTATGTCTCTATTCATGTAAAAGTATATTTGAATGAACTTAGAAAAAGATTAAAATCACATATGTGTTTGTAGAGCCATCCTTATTTTTAATAAATCATAGATCGTCAATAAATCTATGAAAAATGGAAATATGGCCCATTAAGTTCCAGTGCAAACATTCAGATGCTTATCATAACACAGAAATAAAAATTATACACAGTAAAAGGAAGAAAAGTAAAGGGAAAAAGTAACAGGGACAAAGTCTTCATTTCAGATCTTTCCTAATGTCCACATAGAACTTGAACTTTCACTTAGATGTTCACTTTGCATTAGACAGCATGGCCAATGAGAAATGGACATATGTTGAAAATCTGCTTTTCAAAACAAATGACCTTCTAGTTTTCTAGTTCGGTAGCACTGAGACAGCCGGCAGCTTGAGGCAGCGGGTGTGGCGGGAGCTAGAAGTTTCCAGAAGAATGGTCACCACTTCTGTACCTGCTGATCAACAGCCTACATCCATTGATGGAAACCATTAGACTGGCTTTTCAACTACAGTTGTAAACAGGAAAGCATTTCAAGACATCAGTCATTGTCAGAAATAAGGAGTGGGTGGAGCATATGCAAATATATTAAAACATCTAGTAGATGGGGGAGGGGTGGTAAGTGGGGCAGAGCAGAGCGACTAGAATTACTGAAAGCAGAAAGATCACTCAAGAACCTGTTCATTTTCTTAGAGAATGGATTCTTAGATTTAGATTATTCTTCTAATAATCCCTTCACTTAGACTTTTTCAAAAACTTCTCAGGCTTCCTAAATTTTTTTCACTGGGATTTCTTCCCATGGGGATTATGGTATTTAGACAAACATTTCAATTTAGTTTAGATATATATCCATGCAGAATAAGTTTAAATTTACTGTAGTATTTTTGTTTATGGAATCCAGACGTGCCAAAGATTGGTACTTAAAACAAAAATCCATTAAGAGTTTAAAATTCACTCCGAGGCTGCGTCATTATTTTTGGGACCATCTTAAATCAATTCACACTCACACGGAGAGTCACCTCTCTGTTCCTATGAATTTCTTTTACTATTCGTCATTATGGATTTGTTGTTGTTTTTGTTGTGAAGGGGGAAGACACAAAGAAACAAAAGTTATTCACATTTAAAGTCATTACTGTTCACTTTAATTCTATAACTCATATAATTTAAAAAAAAACTGTTGGAAGGTCATCCATGCTCAGTTTGCTGGACTGAAGATGTAAAGTGTTGGGGCGGATGGCTGGCTCAGTTGGTTAAGTGTCTATCCTGGGCTCAGGTCATGATCCTGGTGGTCCCTGGAATCAAGTCCTGAATCGGGCTTCCTGCTGGGTGGGGAGTCTGCTTCACCCTCTGCCTGCTGCTTCTCCTGCTTGTGCTTTCCCTTTCTGTCAAATAAAGTCTTTTTTTTTTTTTTTAAGATTTTATTTATTTATTTGACAGAGAGATCACAAGCAGGCAGAGAGGCAGGCAGAAAAAGAGGGGAAAGCAAGCTCCCTGCTGAGCAGAGAGCCCGATGCGGGCTTCGATCCCAGGACCCTGAGATCATGACCTGAGCCGAAGGCAGAAGCTTAACCTACTGAGCCACCCAGCCCCCCATCAAATAAATAAAATCTTAAAAAAAAAATTAAAGATGTGAAGCATTTCCAAAAATACACTATTAAGAGAAAAGCCAGCCTAATCCAGGGACTCTGACAGCCTTGCAGGAGAAGTCCCCACAAGAAAGCAGTGAGTCTCCTTTTGTGAACGAGTCATTGTGACAGCTGGTACCGAGGACCCCATTTTGCCTAGGCTCGTTTATATCATTTATTTCACTTAAGCCTCAACTGATCCCATGAGGTGATTTCATATTCAAACATGTCCTTGGCCCCTTGTGCCCCGTTCCCAGGTACCCAAGCGAAGGCTTTGCCCTTGAGATCCTGGACCTCTTCTCTACGGTAAACAAACAAACAAACAAACAAATCTGGAAAGCGCATAATACTACCGTTCTTAGCTAAGGATTTCATCAAGATGTTTCCATCAACCCCCTTCTCATTTATTTCACCACATTGACCAGAAAAACAGCAAAATGAAATGTGAGTAGATGTGGCTTAAGACTCTCTCTCTCTCTTTTTTTAATTTTCTTTAGCTTCTTAAGTTTAAAACTTAGGGATTTTACAATTATCTTAGAATTTGGAGAAAGTAAATTATACTCCCAAAGCGTGCATGAGGCCTGAGATTCTCCCTGGGCTCCAGAGCCCACATCTGGAATCTACCATCAGACACGGAGGGGCCTCCAACCTTCTGCTACTGACTGGTGTGGCCTCAGATGACCCAGCCAGCGATTTACGGTTTGTGACTTTAATCTGAATGTTTTCTGTGAGGTAAACAGAGCCCTAAAGTATGTCAACCCATCTCACATACTTGGTTTGGCGCCTTAAGTTTTCTTCCAAGGTCAAGAGGATTCTCCATTTTCTCATTGTGCGGAGAGTTTCTAGGCTGTGAAGCAGTTTGAAAGTTCTTACAAATGTTGTGGAAATACTGCCCTATGCTCCACTCAGCTTTTCCTCCTTCCTTCCAGTTAAAGACTTGTTACTCACCGTCTCTCAATACCTGCATGCCATATTCATTTTCTAAACATCATTAATACTTGAAAGATAGAGAAGATTCTGAAGAATTCTTATTCTTTTGTTAGTGGAGACGGTCTGAGAGTCTGTTTTTCACATAAGGTAAGGATAGTCTTTAAATGAGCATGCTGCTCAAACTTTAGCAAAAAAAAAAAAAGGAATCATTCATTATGTTATATGTGTGTGGTCATGGAGTGAATACTTTTGTGGTTCAGGTTTTACTTGTAAGCGAAATACGAATACGTTACATGCCCACATATCACCGTCGAGGCACGCCAGGGCCGCGTAGCCTTCCCCGTTATATGTACATTTGCACCTGTATACCATCAAGCATCTGTCTGCAATTCTAGTGAAAATAAAATGTACCCTTCGTATCTCCGACGGAATGCTTCCAGTAGCAAATTTAGTTGTTATCTTGAAAAAACACCAGCGGTGCCTCAGACCGATCAATGCTTTATTGTCTCCAGGTATCGAATGCCTTCTCTTGGGCACATGGATCTGACACCCAACTACATCTTTCATTTCTGTATTTGTCCTGACAAAAATTATGTTCTTAGTCATTTATATAAAAGTCCACTTTTGTTTTCCTCCCTCCCTCCCTTCCTTCCTTCTTTCCCTTCTCTCTCTTTCTTTGTTCTTTACTTTCTTTCCTGTCTTCCTTTCTTTCCTGGCTGCCTGCCTTCTTTTATTTTAATAACTGCAGGTTCTAGTACTTAATGACACCAATTCATTGGTGAGGAAATACATTCCCTTGTCCCTAATTATGCCACTTAAATGAGCAATTTTCACTTACTGTATTGTGGGAGAGAGGCACAACACTATTCCCCTCCCCTCCTTTTTTTAAAGATTTTATTTGTTTGACAGAGACAGGGCGAGAGAGGGAACACAAGCAGGGGGAGTGGGAGAGGGAGAAGCAGGCTTCCTGCTGAGCAGGGAGCCTGATGCAGGGCTTGAACCCAGGACCCTGGGACCGTCACCTAAGCCAAAGGCAAATGCTCAACGACTATGACGCCCTGGCGCCCCAGAACAACACTATCTTTTTAATAAAAGAACAATCAGTATAAAGTTTCACTGAACGCAAATGCTATAAGGCATGACATTCAACCTCACTATATTACTTGACATTTGGTTTTGCAGAATCAAAACCTTTCACAAGCTGGAATTTCTCTATTGCAGAAGAAAAGACGTCATACACACAGGGAAACTTGTTCTATACGTTTGTGGATGAAATATCCCTTTCTTGATTTTCAACTTGCTTTCAGAAATAATTGTTTCAATATTACAATTCTTTATCTGCTATGCAATGGATATCCACCATGAGAAAAATGGAATGGGATGACGATTGCAAAGGTGCAGGGCGTGATTTTTGTGTGTGTGTGTGTCAGAATTAATATGTGTATGTTCATCAGGTAGAAAAATTCCTTTAAATGATCCATGAGGAGGCGCCTGGGTGGCTCTGTCGGTTAAGCGTCTGCCTTCTCCTCAGGTCATGATCTCAGGGTCCTGTATTCAAGCCCCGCATCAGGCTCCTTGCTCAGCAGGAAGCCTGCTTTTTCCTCTCCTACTACCCCTGCTTGTGTTCCCCCTCTTGCTGTCTCTCCTTCTCTCTCTCTCTCTTTCTGTCAAATAAATAAAATCTTTTTAAAAAATAAGTAAGTGACTCATGGGTATAACGAGATCTGCATCTTCAATGGCCATTTCTTGATTCTGTCTAAGAGTCAATGCCTGTTTGGATCCTTTGGTGAAACCCAGGAAAAGCTGCTTTATAGTTCCCTGTGCCCATGGGCATACCATAGATGGAAGTGCTTACACATTTACAGTAATAATTACTGGGCACTGAGCTCATTCTCATGTAATAAAAATAAATGGGCATGGCAAGAAAAGAATCCTATCAGAAGGAGAGACAACTCTAAGGCTGATTGATGTGTGAGGAATAACCTGTTCCACTTCTCTCTTTGCCAGCTGTTTCTCACCTAAATTATAGTTTCATAGTACAATTAAATACTGTGCTGTTTCTCCCAGGTCTTCAAATTGTCTTTTGGAACACTCACCTGTCAGATAAAGTACTGGTTGGTTTTTCGACTCCATCTTTCAGCTGCCATTTTCCCCAAACCAAAGCTAAAACATGGCCCAGTGGAATCTTCCAATCCCTCCATATTTGAAAAGAATTTTAACCAGTTGTAAAAGCTATTAAGAGAAAATGAAACCCTGTTTGTTACCAGAGAGTCTTTGTTTGTTTATTTTTTAAATCACTTTGCCCAGTGTCTAGAAATAGTAACTTCTTGTCCCAAGAGCCAGCTGGTGGAATTTGCATCTGTATTGATTTGTCATTTTCGCAAAGAATTGAAATTCCCGTGAAACAAACAAAAGCATGGGGAACACTGAAGTAAGGGCTCATGGCTTGACCTTAGCCCGGCAGAGGTAGGGGAAGGTCAGAACAGATTTTTTCCTGGCTATGTATCTTAAAGCTTTTAAGAGATCATTTGAAAAAGAGCTCATCTTAAATCTGTTACGAGTCAGCACCCCTTCAGCCTCCACTCCCTCACTGCTCCCTAACTTCTATCATCCTCCAACTCCACCGAAATCCACCCGTGGCCCACCAGGAGGGGACTCATCTCTCCCAGTGTTTAACACTTGCCACAATTCAGTGCCCCCAAGCCTCTTCCCACCAACTTGTGGCCCCAGAAATAGCACTGCATTTCTATAAATTAAAAATACTGTGCCTATTATGGGCATGTGTGCACTGGTGAATGTGTGTTGACATTTGCATGAAAAAAACAATTCTTAAAAAAGGAACAAAAACTGGAGAATTTTGCATTTTTGGTGGTTTTTTTTTTTTTGTATTTGCGCAGACCATTTTAGGATTTTCAGTCTCAACAAAACATTATTAAAACGAAGAATCTAGTAAAATATTTGTGCATGTACTGCTAAACAATTCTAGCAATTTTATTAAGCAATACCTTTATTATTTTTTGAATATTCTTAACAGACTGGAACAAAACATTTTTTTTATTCAAAACAAAATATGCATACTGTACGCATGTTGCCGGGTTAAGTATGATGCAGAGAGTAAAGTTTGTTTGAACAAAAACAAATACCAGGGGGAATTTCATAGCTATAAAGTTAATAACTAAATTTTGTTCGCTACGAGGACCTTTTCTATGGTTTTCCTTCATCTCCCAGCTACACAGCGAGCACATCTGAAGAGCACTTCCCAAATGTAGTTAGAGTATAGGAAGGAATGTAAAGTGTTTTTTTTTAATTATTTGTTTTGTTGTTTGTTTTTTTAAAAACAGCCCTTATGAACTCTTCCTTCCACTGATTCTACTGTAAACTCATAAAAGCCTTTTTTATAGAAAGCAAATTCATACACACTCAGCAGGTGAAATGTTCCCACAAAAAGAAAAAATACAAACAGAGCGATCTGATTTCTCCTTTCTCATCGACTAGAGCGTGTCCGAAGTGACAAACCTTTTGCATCTTGAATGAAAATGGCTAACCTATTTTTTTTTTAAAAAACAAGTTCTTTTGTGATAATGCAGAATTGCATACGCTTTATACCTGGAATAATTTAAAATCATAGGCTGGGAGATACTGGGGTAAAATTGTATATAGTCTCGGTGTTGGCGCATCCCTAAGGTCTCCTCCACAACCACAGAGGAGGAGAAAGAAACCCAGATTTGTGTCCTCAGTCCCTCTGTTGCCATTTAAGGGCCCACAAGCGCCAAGACTTGCCCCCATCCTAACTTGGGGCGGAGAGGGGGGGGCCCAGCCACCTGACCACCAGCGAGGAGGGAGGGGGCCTCGGGGGCCTCGGGAAGGGGTGCTGGAGTAATGTAGTTCATGGTGGTTTTCTTTGCTTTTATTTTGTTGTCAACATAAAAAAAAAAAATGTGTTAACTGTCTGATTCCGCCTTCCCTGGAG
>PITA01013029.1:41247-59382 GCA_004023965.1 Spilogale gracilis
GGGGGGGGAGGCAGGAGCGAAGAGTTCGGGGTTTTTTTTATTTGTATTTTTTGTTGTTTTCTTTTTTTTGTCTTTTTTATCTTTTATGATTTTTTTTGTTGTTGTATTTTGCTATACCGTGAGGTCATAGCGATCATTCCTCTAATAGAAACTGACAGGACAGAGACAGAACTATCTGATGAACACACACAATGACTAGAAATATATATATAGAGAGAGAAAGAGACAGTGAAGACTTAGTTGACCTCTGAGAAACCATCCCCAAAAATAAATCCGGTATTAACAAGTGCAAAAAAAATAAACAAACAAATAAACCTGAACCAAAGGAAAGCAAATAAAACCTCCAAACATTAAAACACAGTGTATAAAATGGTGTGAGAAATTTAAGTCACTTGACAGCCTTTTAGTCGGTAAAAAGCTGCGTCGTCGGTGTCCCCGTGTGGATCCAGGCGCATGTTCCCGGGTTAGACCGCAGGGGCCTCGCGGGAAGCGGCGGGCGGGCGGGAGCAGCACCCCGCGGGTCGGAGCGGCAGCGGGCGCGGGGCTGGGGGGCCCCTCCCGGGCTACTCCTCGCGAGGCGAGCTGCCCTCCAGCGCGTGCATGCCCCCCCAGCCCAGCGCCGTGCCGTTGTGCGCCGCGGAGGCCGTGAGCACTGTGTGCAGGAGAATCAGCACGAGCACGCACAGTTTGAGTCTGCTGGGGCCCAGTCTGCTTGCTGAGGACACTGCGAGGGACGTCCTGTGGCAGGGGCCGCTGGTGCCCGGCGTCCCTCGGGCGCGCTGGCTCGGGCGCTCTTCTCTCCTGACATCACAGCATTCGGGTTCCTCGGTGCTTAGAAAGGTTTCGTAGAGCCCTGGGGGGACGAAGACAGGGGCCCGGTTAAAAGGAAGGCAGAGCTGCGGGGAGGCGCTCACAGTCTGGAGAAGCTGTTGCTGTAGGTCCTGAGCCCCAGCCTCGGGCAAGCAGTTGCGTGTTTTGTAAAGGGGAGGCAAGCCCCAGGCAGTCTGGAGGCCACTCAACTGGGCTGTCAGACCTGTGCCTTTAGGTTCCCCACTGTGCTCTCCTTATACTCCTGGAGGTCATACCAGGGGAAGTTCTGGGTCATCACGAATTCAGGATAAAAGGTTTCATTAGGTCGGAATGCAGAACCCGAGGTTCTGGGTCAGCTTGCTGACCAAGGTTGTCCGCCCATCCTTTTTCTTTACCAGGAATGTGATCCACTGAGGCGACATAGAAAGAGTAACTAGTGGTGCTGAGCGAAACAACCCACCGATGGTAACATCAGAGCTCTAGGGGCCGCCCCGTCATGGCTGTGCTCCGGGAGTGGGCAGAGACACCTAGCATCAAAGCGGGACCATTTCCTTTGGATTCATTTTGTAAAGACTGTTCTTATTCTTCCATTTGCTACTCTACGGAGGAATACCAGTCTTGCCCCACAATACCAGTGTGGGAAGAGTCTATCCTTGGTGTTCTGTTCCCGACCCGCCCTCCAGTCTGCCTTCCCATGAATGTCTGTCTGCCTCGCTCCCTTTTCTTCCCTCCTCAAAAAAATCTGTTCTCTTTCCCTTGTCTCCTTACCCCTGTTCCTCTACAATAAGACATGGGTCTTATTTTTTAAATTGATTAATGGAGATTTTAGAAAAGTTCAAGGTGGTGAAAAGAATAACACACCTTATCTCTATCCTTCCAATCTTGTTTCTTGCTCTATTATATATAAATGTTAAGTAGCTACATAAACCATTCTGTATCTTGTTTTTTTTAACTCGACAGCAACATTTTCTCCAGAGTGTTAGAATAAAGTTTCTACACAAATTTTACTATGCTATCCTTAAGCTTGAAACTTTAAAAGCGAGAATAGAGTAGTTGTAACGATTAAATAAGATTTTCTATGTAAAAAGCTTGGCTTAGTGCTTAGCATAGCGAAGCAATTTGAAAATTTTTGGTTACTGTTAATAATAATTACTAATAGTGTCTCCTTGCCTCCACCTGCATAATAGAGTCTAAAATACCTTTCCTGTCTTCAGACTCCTTGACCAGTGCTCCAGACATCCTCCCGGAGCATGTGATACGTTCCCCACTGCCTAAGCTGCTTTCTCTTGCTGGAAATTTTCCCATCAACTCATGGACTTCTCTCTCATCTATGCTTCAAGTTCAGCTCCCCCAAAATTCCCTTGTGAAGTCTATACTCTCTCCTGGGCTGCTAGTGCATTCCATGTAACTCTTCAGTAGAGCAATTGTTATCTGTCTTTTTCAGCACAATTGCTAATTTTAGGTCAATTTCCTTATTCACCTTAAAAGCAGGAACCATGTATTTTGGCTTTATGTTCCCGATATGTAGTAGAACGCTTGAACAAAATAGATCCTTAACAAGCATTTATTCCATGAATACACTCAATATATATTTGTTTTAAAAAAGAGACTCTATTAAATAAGGTATTATACACTGCAATCTTCAGTTTCTTTTAAAGAAATGACCAAGATATCCTTATAATGATGCTTACAATATTCATTTCTTCTTAGGCATTCAAAGGTAAACTTCACCTTCTCCTAGATAGAATATGGAAAAAAAACTGAATTAATGAGGTCTGCAGCTCCGACATTTTTATTGTACGATATTTTCTTTTTTTCATATACGATACCTCACTAGTAGACTAATTATTTATGAAGTATATGTTTTCCAAAATTATATTCTATGAAGAAGAGAATTTATAGGTAAGATTGTAAGAATAGAAATTTAAAGGTCATTAAGATCGACATTTTAGAATGCTAATAATGAGAATATATTTAATGACTTTATCCAAATAAGCAGCTTTTGCAAACTCCCTCAGAAGCTGGTTTGCTGATTTATAACTGATATATTTTTAATTTATAAATTATAATTGATTATATCAATTCATTTCAGAAAGAATAAGGCAGTTTATTCAGGCCAATAAATGTACTCTTCTTCCCAACTAATAAAAGTTATACTATTTCTTTCCCCCGTCCATCCTTTGCATAAGATTTTTTTTCAGAGTTATACATGCATATATATTAATAATCAAATAATTCCACAAGCTCTTTTTTTAAAAATGCCTCCACCTCCCCATCCCCAATTGTTCCTTTTCAGAGGCAAATACTTGAACCTCTCCACTGTTTCTGTATTTAGCTACAATTCTGTAAATAACCTGTTTTATGCTTGTCTTGGTTTTTCACCTTTGTCTTTATACACTCCCTCCCTCCCCTCCCAGGACATGTGACGGCAACATTTTCAGGGACAATATTCATTTTTCAGCTCATATGCACCCCTCACCCCCCAAACTGCACGGTAGTTTGTTGATTAAGGCTCCCTTTATTAGGATGTTACAGAAACAGTCCTTCACTCGGACATGCAGGAGACTTGAGTTTTCTGTGCCGTACTGTTCTGATTTTCCTAGAGGTGACCATTATTTTACAGTTTCCTATGAACTTACTACTTCAAACCCCAAATACTTCTAGTTTTTCAGCAGAAGAATTGGGTGTTCTATCAGTTTTATTGCCTGGAGTCTTTTACCATCTGGATCTGTTGCTTTGATGCCTGGTGCCCAGCGAATGTCCTCGTGGGGGATGCTGACGGCTGCTACATCCTTTCTCGTTTGGTGGACCATGGCATCTAGGATCTTCCTGAGGAAAGCTCCTGGGAGTGAATTTCCGAGATGCTGCATGCTTAAAAATGTGTTTATTCTACCTTGTGTTGAATTGTTTGGCTGAGCATGGAATTCTAGTTCAGAAATTCTTATCCTTCAAATTTCTGAGCATGTTGGGGCCCTGGGACCTGTCCTTTAACTCTCTTATCTCCTCTCTCCCACTTTATGCCTCTTCATCTCTTTGCTCTACTTTTCAGGAGGATTTCATGAGCTTTATTGTGTAATGATTTTATTGAGGGTTTTTTTGTCACATTTTTAATTTCTGAGAGTTCTTTTATGTACTCTAAATGTTGGCTTTTCTTTTCTTCTTCTTCTTCCTTTTTTTTTTTTTTTGAACTATTCTCATTGCACAGTTGCAATATATCCTTTTATCCCTGAGATATTTGCAGCACTTTTATTTGCCATGTTTTATTTTCTCCCTGCAGGGACTCTGTTTTCTCCAAGTCATTTTTTCTTCTTTGTTTGTTTTCCACTTATTTGTTATGTGGGAAGGCTGTGCATTCTTGATTGAGTTGCGTTGCAATCTGGACTCCTAGGCAGGGTTGTGAGGGGCTGGGGAAGGGGACCTGTCTGAACTGTTTAGATGGAGACACCTGTGCATTTCTTCCCTATAGGCTGGTCAGATTTGCCAAAATACCTCCAGAGTTATCTGTCCAGGAGAGCAAGGCTGTGCTGCTGGTCTGAGAGCCAGATGGGAGAAGACAGCTGGGGACAGGGAAATCTCCATGCAGGAGACACACAGGCATTTAAACCCACATTTTGGTTCCTGCACCCTCCCTCCTCTGGTGACACCCAACCCAACAACTTTCTTCAACCATCTCCAAAAAATAGCCCTCCTTGCATAAAGAAATAGGCAGCAGCGTTTCTCTGGGGTGAAGGAGAGCAACGGCTGGGTGGGAGGGGGTGGGCATGGGCTGTGGAGATCTGATGGCTTCTAAACAGATTTCCACTTTCCACCCTATGGTCACTCTGCTGTCTTTTCTATAGTATTGACTGCCCTCCATCCCTGTGTCTGGAGGGTCTGGGATGTGAATCTGATTTTCTGGTTCCCCTCTGCTGTGTCAGCAAAGGTTTCAACAAACTCTTTACTGTGAACCAATTATTGTTCTAGAGTCCAAGAAGTTTGGGGTGTTGTCTCCTTCTCCATTCTTCCTTTCTTTCAGATTTATGCCTAAAAAGCATTTCTTTTCTGTTGGGTTTGCCTAGAAAACATTACTGCACTTTTCTCTATCCTGTTCTGCTCTGTTCCCTCTCTAATTCACTCCCCCAGCTGGGAATGCCGCTGGCATGTGGACGCTGTCCCTGGGCCCGTGGGCAGCCACCCCCAGTCATCAGAGCATCAGCGAAGGGCTATCCCAGCTCCAGGTACTCTCCCTCTGCCGAATCCTCCTCCCTTGATCTTGGCACAGGAGCACTTCCCTGATGAACCACCTGCCCACCCATGTGATTTCTGGGAAACCTACCCAGAGCAGCTAACTCTTCCACATCATTCAAGGGACTATAAGAACTTGTTTCCAAATGAAAATAAATCACTTCTCAAGCAATCATTTCTTTGCACAGATATATAAGGGATTAGGTTTCCAAAAGGAAAAAGGAAATTTTCAGTGAATAAAATGTTCTGATATATTTTGCTTATGAAATGCTCTATTTGCAATCTCTACTAAATCACTAGTTGCCATTTGACATTGAATAACAATAATAATAATAATAATAATAATAATAATAATAATAATTCTATCTTATAGTGCAACCCCATGGAGAATTTTTTGGAAAATTAAATAATTCACATAAACTGCTTAGAACAGTGCCTGGCAGATAGTAAAATCTCACATAATAATTATTATTCCTATTGTAACTTGGGAGAAAAGGTAGAATCAGAATTTATGATGAGGAAAGACTTTAAAGAACATCCAATTCACATTCTTTTTCTGTTTTCAGTTCATAAAAGCCACTCATGGAACATCCTTATTTTTCATAACTCTAGCATGGTCATTATAAATATTACCTAAGTACAGGAAAGCCAAATATTCTAAGAAAATCCTTAAAAAAGAACACATAATATTTAAATATAATCCTTCATTACCTCAGTAATTTACCTTTTACCATTGCAGATCAGACTAATTTTTTACATATCTGAACGAGTGATATACTTAATATTTTTCTGAATGCAAAAGTTTAAAATACAGTAAAGTACTTTACAATAGTATTCTTTATTTGATTTGGTACTATTAATTTTGTATGTTTTGTGTACATTACAGAGATTATATATGTAATATATATAATATACATGTATATTTTAATAAGTTTTAGTAACTAGAATAATTTATATGGCATAGAATCTATAAAACTTTCTGGATACAAACTCTTTCTTTAAGGTAATTTGCATAATTTTACAGTGACTTTCATGGCCATTAATCTGTCAAGGCAGTTTTGTGTCGTTTGATCATTTCTATTTCTCCAAAGAAAAGCCTTTTCATTGAGAGTTTTATATTTATTCACGTAGAGTTATACATATTTTAAGACTAGTTTTCTAATCCTCTCCTTCACTGTTAATACTTTATTTCATCGTTTTTGTCCCTGTTACGACTTGCAAGATATTTTTTGCCCACTTTCCTTTGCATTATCAAGATTACAGATCTTGAACATTCATATGTTCTGACATTGATATGTTCCATTTGCTAATGTGTCGATTTCTTAATTATCTTCATCTTTTGTTGAGTTTTTTTTATTATTCCCCTTCTAACGTATTGAATTGAATGCCACTTAACTCATTTAAAGACATGTTTTTCCTTAATAAGTTATTTATTGCTCTGAATTTCCACCTGAGAATGCTTCAGCCAATTCTCTTATGCCTTAATATGCAGTGATTTTGCATATTCTGTAATTGCAATATTACGTTTTTCTTTTATATCTAAATGACTTACAAGACTGTTTTATGGCTTTTAAAGAATGTCACTGATACATTTTCAAAACTATTTTTGTCACTAATTACAAGTTTTATTTACCTTAATTCCACGAATGTGACTTTTAAAAATTTGATTTTCTCTAATTGTTTCCTTGTGTTTTTTCTTTGTGTTATGTTAAATTATTATCTAATTATTTTTTGCAAATTTTAACATTAGTAACAATGCTTAGTCATTATGTTTATACATTTTTTTCCTATTCAGAATGTCATCAAGTGAGATACGTGCCTTCTGATGATTCTTCTTTATATATTTGGCTATTAAGCCCGTAGGTACAGAAAATTAATAAATCTTCACATTTTTCTCTAGGCCTTTACTCTTAATCGAGAAAACATGGTACTCTTTGTCTCTTTGTTCTTACAAAGTACATATATATATACTTTTCTTTTTTCCGGTGAATTTCTGTTGTTTTTATTCCTTTTGTGGGTTTGAGCATATTTTGTCTGGTTTAATGTAAACTCCATGCATATTAGTACAGTCATCTGATATATCTTTGTCCATTATTTCATTTTATCTTATTTTTTGGTCTCTGTACCTTCTCTGTACTTGTGTTCTACATAAAAGAATTTCACAGTGATCAAAAAGGAGAGTTTGATCCATTTACATTTATTGTCAGGTCTGTAGTGCCTGACCTTATCTTTAACACCCTATAATAGCATTTCCACACATTCAAAAATGGTTCTTCGCCACTCCCTTTGTTTTCTATCTTTTCTGTGTGAACATATTTAAATGTTATTTTTTCATGATCTGTTGAACGCCTGCTGTTGTTAATTCTATTAGACCTTGGCTTTTAAAAATCCACACACACTGAACCTATGCGTGTCTAATTACCAGGATCACTGTAAGGAGATTAACAAAATTTTGTTTTCTTCAACTCCTCATTCTTTATCAATTTTTGGCTACCATCAGATATTTTAAACTGAGTTATTGTCGAATTACTCATATTTTATATCCCGTCTCTTATTAATTATTAATAATATTTGCATATTGCTTTACATTGGTCTCATTCTGGGATAATGTGGTTGTAATGAACAGAAACTCACAGGAGCTAATTTAGGTAAAAAATGAAAAGAATGAGAACAGGTGGTAGGAGTGATATTGGAAAAATTCAAGCCTTTTTCTTGAAATACAAGGCACACTAGGTGACATGAAGCATAACTCACAAGACTGTCCCTCAGAAGGGGATGTACCCTCCACTGGGTGGAAATGAGCACTGGGATCTCAGTTTCCTGCTGCACACCTCCCTGGGCAGGCAGGCTTGGCTACCTCATCTTGAAGATGGGTACACAAACTTCATCGTTTCGTTCTTTTGGTTCGGTACTACCAGGTTGTGACCCAATCCTGGAGAGACAAATCTGTGTGACTCTTTCTGCTCATCCTCATTGGGCTAACCAGCCACAGGCTAGAGAGAGATTCCACAGAATGGACACAGTCTTGGACATGGCCCACTCTTTTTGAAAGAAACATGTAATGTCAGTGGTCAAATATGTTGTTTTCCCCTGGAACTTGTAGGATACTTCTTTCATTCTCAAAATTCAGAAATATCAGGAACTGAATCTAATATCCTTAGTTTTGCCAGATGGGGAGAATCACTTTACTCTGCCAATGAGAGGTGTCCTGAGAGGCTCAGGAAATATGTTTCCTATTACTTCTTTGATTATTTCTTTCTCCACTTTTATGTTTTGTATGTTTTCAGCTGATCACTTTCCCTGTCATCATTTCTGCATTGTTGATCTCCTCCTTGGAACTTGCCCCTGCCTTCCTCATGTATGTCCCTCCTCTTTGCTTATTCCAATCTCTAGATGGTCGATACCATGCAAGTATATAATATATTTGCAAATTTTCTGTTGCTCCACAATATTAGATTCCATATTTCATTTTCTGCATGTTTAAGAGTGAATCAATTACTCCCAAAAGATACGTTAAAGACCTCGAACCTAGTTCCACAGAGCGTGACCTGATTTGGAAAGAGGGTCTTAAGAAACTTAGTCAAGATGAGGTCATTATGGGATACCTAATTCAATATGATCTGTGTCCACCTATTAAAAATAATTTTAAAAAGGGTGGCGGCCATCTGTTCCTGGGCACCATGGCTGCCCTCGGACCTTTGGTGAAGCCCAAATCATTAAAAAGAGGACCAAGAAGTTCCTCCAGCACCAGTCAGACCGATATGTCAAAATCAAGTACCACTGGCAGAAACCCAGAGGCGCTGACAATAGGGTGTGCAGAAGATTCAAGGGCCAGATATTGATGCCCAACATTGGTTAAGGGAGCAACAAGAAAACAAAGCACATGTTGCCCGTTGGCTTCCGGAAGAGCCTAGTCCACAATGTCAAGGAGCTTGAAGAGCTCCGGATGTGCAACAAATCTTACTGCACAGAGATTACTCACAATGTCTCCTCCAAGACCTGCAAAGCTATTGTAGAAAGAGCAGCCCAGCAGTCAGGGTCACAATCCCAATGCCAGGCTGCGCAGTGAAGAAAATGAATAGACAGCTTGTTGTGCATGTCATATTTGTATTAATAAACCCAACTACAAAACTACAAAATAATAATAATAGTAGTAATAGTAATAAAATAAATTGGACACGATGACAGGCATGGACAGAGGGAAGACTGTGAACAGACACAGGGAGGTCCTGTGAAGGGTTGATGCCTCTCCAAAGCAAGGAATATACAAGCTCGCCGGCAAACCCCCAGAAGCCAGGAGACAAGTGTGGAACAGATGCTTCCTCACATCCCTCAGGAGCAACCAACCCTAGCACCACCCAAAATCGTGAGACATTTTTCTTACCGCATTCCTAGGCAATAATAATCTGTATATTTATTTTTGAACAGAGATGTGTTTCCTTTTGTCTCCAAAGCAGCTGGAGTGACATTGTTATTTATTTGGTTTGACATCTCCTTCCCTGGAGGACGCTGTGAGAGGGGCAGTCAGGGATCCGGTGCTCTGGGTAACCTTCTCAAGTTCATTCTGTTCACCAGATCTTCTCTGAGTCTGCTTTGACACTACCTGACAACACACACACCTCCTCCCAGGTTGCATTTCAGAAGAAGCCCGTGCCTTGCCCTGAGGGCCCTGCACAGCTGTGGAGAACGCTTCTGGTCTGCAGTGACTTCAGGAAATCCAGCAGGAGGGTCGCCAGCTCTCTCTGAACTAACTCTTGGCTGTGAGCCTTTTTCCTCCACATAAGGATTGGTGGGATCACAGATCTCCACGTTTTACCTTCAACAGTGCTCACTCTTCCCCCCGAGGGGGAAGAATTACAAGAGGGCCCTAGTGTGCTCCAATCTGATTTCCATTCCTCTTGAGGAAATGGCTCAGTTTCTGGCACATGGATGGCCCTTTTCCAATGACCTAGAGTTTTTGGGTTCCTTTGGTTATTTCTCTCAAGTCAGACATGGGTCAGTCAGATGTTTCTGTTCACTTTGCCACTTACTCTCTGCTCCGTTCCCCCCTTTAATAGCAATTGTTTAAAAGTACTAAGGATAAGACGGCATGATAACCATGATAACCTTTTACTTACACCCACCCAGGAGAGTTTAACTGGAATGCATTTTCATAATAAAAATAAATATTTTGAAAATAATAGGCAATATGGCAGTGAGAAAATTATTACATGAGTATGAAAGTAAAAATAGTCAAACGACATCAAAAGTATAAAATGGAAAGCAAACAATTACCTTTCTCTTCGATCCTAATCCTCTTCTCCAAGGGTAAACACTTTTGATGGATTGTTTCTGGTTTTTGTTTGCTTTTGTGTTCGGAGAGATTATCTTTATGGCTTTATACAACAAATTCCTTCATCTATTTCTTAATCCAGCGATTTTAGACTGACTAAGGAACTCACTATAGTTCTCTCCTCCCTCATTGATCCCTAAATGTGGCCAATCACTATTTTCTTTCTAAAACTACATTTTCTTCTGTGTTTGCGTTATATATATTAATTTTGAATATTGAAAGTAAGGAAAAAGTACATCCTGAGAGTTCATTAATCTCATTTCATTGCAATATTATTCAAGATTGTTTAAATATTAGGGAAAACAGATTCTCACTTTTTATGCTTCATCAATTCACAAAAATCACGAAGATTTTAGATAGCTTTCTATGTGACCTATTATTTTCTCACACACTTTTCCTGAGGTTCTAATTGTCTTGCATTTTTCATAGACTCAGAAAAAATGTTTTCCCTTCTTTCCTGAATCACGGATGCACCCAGGCTCATAACCATTCCAGTCAATGTTCTCATAGGAACGGGCTATTTCTGTTGCACAAATATTATCTCATCCTTGATTTTTCATTATACTAGCACCATGAGATCCTACAATCTCCTCTTTCTTGGACTACTCTTTTTTTTTCACTAGAATAAAACTTCAAGTTATCTTCCAGATGGGATGTGTGGAAAGTAAACTTTCATGAGTACACATATTTAATTGAAACAAATAAAGTCCATTTGAAAGACAGTTTGTCAGATAGGTCTTCTAGTGTACACTATTTTTGGTTCTAATGACTTTGGAGGCATCCTTGGCTGTATCTCAGAGTCAAACATCAACTGTGAAACTAAAGCTCATTTACCTACTCACACTTCTTTTTTTTTTTTAAGATTTTATTTATTTGACAGAGAGAAACACAGCCAGAGAGGGAACACAAGCAGGGGGAGTGAGAGAGGGAGAAACAGGCTTCCTGCCAAGCAGGCAGCCCGATGTGGGACTCCATCCCAGGTCTCCGGGATCATGACCTGAGCCAAAGGCAGTCGCTCAACCAACTGAGCCACCCAGGTGTCCCTCTACTCACACTATTGTGGGTTGGATGGGTTTCTCTGGCCTGTGTTCACAAACCAAAATCAAGCTGTTGGCAGGGCTGAGTTCCTTTCTGGAGATTCTTGGGGATATTTCACTTCTAAGGCCATTCGGTGTGTTGGCAGAATTTGGTTCTCTCTGCTTGTAATACTGGGGTCCTGCTGTCCTCACACACTGTTGGCAGAGTAACTCTCAGCATCCAGAAGCTGCCCATCTCCATTTCTTGGCTGACGGCCCCTTTTTCTACCTTCAAAGCCGATGATGACCCGTGGAGTCCTCTCATTCTCTCTGACTCTCCTTTTGCTACATTTCTCTTCCCTCTAATACTCTGTCTCTGGCTGACTGTCTGCCTTCTGGGCTTCTTTTCAGGGCTCAGTGATCAGAAATGGGCCCACCCAGTTAGTGCAGGGTGACCTTCCTCCCAAGGTCCATTACCTCAATCCTTCCTGCAAAATCTCTTTGGTTGTGCAATGCGTTCACACGTTCTGAGGATTAGGTCATAGGTATCTTCATTTAATTATTATTATTTTTTGAGGGGAGCATTATTCAGCCCACTGCTCTGCCCTCTGACTTCTGAAGATTCATATCCAAACCACATCCCAAGATTCCAATGTCTCCTCCCAATACAGCATCAATTCAAACTGTGGAAATCTCTAAATCTTAGTTCCAAGTCCCTGAATCTCCTGATCCAAATCACCTAAATTTGGTATGGATGGGACTCTGGGCATAATCAGGCCTGGGAAAAAATTCCTCTCCTTCCGTGGAGATTGTAGAAAGCAAGTTATCCGCCCACAGCATCCAATGGTGAGAGACGCACAGGCTAGGACTTACAGGTGCTCTGCTTCGAAAAGGAAGACAATGATAGGAAAAAAACGTCCTAAGTCCAAATGAGATTTGAAGTCCAGTGGTACAAACCTCATGTGGTTTCCCGGCTTGGGAATTATCCTGTGTGGCTCTCAACTTCCCCTTTGGGCTCAGAGCTCTGCCCTCTTGATTCACCCTTCCTCTTTCACGGCGAGCAGCTCGTGTTTGCAGCTGAGCACGTTCATCAGCGTGTCTGGGGGTGTCCAGCACACTTTCTTCCTTCCATCTTGCCTCTGTCCCTGCCAGCCCAAGCTGGCCGAGTTTTTGCTGAGAGGAATTCTCAATAACTGTGTGAGACTCTTACCCCTGTCCCAAGGAGTCACTCCACCAGACAAGGACTGCCCCCACAGATTTTTCCTAGATAATCCCTCTGCTCTTTCTGACCCTCTCAGGTGGCTGAGGGGCTCTATGGGTCACACCTGTCACCTCTTCGGACAGCCTTTGTGACTTCCTACTCCGACCCTGACCCTTCAGACTTCCTGAGCTGCTGGCCTTCGTTCGACCGCCACACCCTCTGTTCGCTTCTGCTTTCCTTAGACCAAGCTTTCCTGACACAACATGTTTTTATCTTTCGCCATCTTGGAACATGGAGATTTTTCCAAATCATCAAATCCTGGATTTGTATGGTTTAATAGTTCCTTTCAATTACCTCGCTCCTTTTGCAATTATTATGAGTAGCAAGACTAGCTGAAAACGCTTTACTGGGAAATCTCTTCGGCTCTAGAGCCAATGCCATTGCCCAATGGCCAACGCCATTGCCAACGCCATTGCCTATGCTTCTGCAGGACCGACTTCTGCTAGGCTTCCTGATAGCACAGAGCATGTTTCTAGCTTCCATTAACACCCTCCTCATTTCCCTCTGGGCCCTGACCAGTGCTGTCTAACAACCACACTTCTACCAACATCCTGTTCAAGGCAATCTGGGATTCTTGCTATCACTATTGAAACTTCCCCCACTGTCTAGTTCCAAAGCCACGCCCGCATCTCCTGGTTATGCAGCCCCAGACTTCCAGGACTAAGATATGCATCTGCTTTCTGTTGCTATTTCTATCGTAAAAAAACGGTCACAGACCACATCCATTTATCACCTCCCAGTTCTGTAGGTCAGAAGCCTGGGCTGCTTTGACTGGGTTCCCCTCTCTGGGTTTCGTGAGGCGAAAATCAAGGTGTTGGCTTTGACTATTCTGGCTGATTCAGGACAGTAGCAAAATTCACTCTCATTGTAGCAGTGAGATCTCTGTTTTCTCGCCGGCTGTTGACTGAAGAGTCTTCTTCTAGAGGCCCCCGTATCCCTGGCCGGTGGGCCTTTTCCTGGTCACCAAATCTAGCAACAAAGGGAATAAGCCCTTCCCAGCCTCCGTTCCTCTGATGCTCCTGACTCATCTTTCTGGCCCGCACTTCTCTCTTCTGTGATGACGTTGGGCCCACCTGGATGATCCAGGACAGTCTTCCTATTTTAAGATGAGTTGGTTAGCAGTCATAATTCCAGGCGCAGAGTGCTTTCTGCCTCACAATGTCACGTGCCCACAGGCACACCTTTGAGGGAGAAGACCAAGGAGGCCTAAACCCTGTGTCCACACTGACAACATCCCTCTTGTTTCACAGAGGGCTTGCTATCCTCAGAGACGCCTTTTTGAATATTGCACGTATCTGTTGTATTCTAAAATCTCAAGAGATTATATATGCATGGGGCTGCTTTATGGCTGCTTCTGCTGAGCCCCGCCCATCTGAAAACACATTTTTCTTCCACTCTGGAGAAAGTCCTTGAGCATTGCTTTGGTAGCCAGTCCTGCCCCCACTCTCACTTTGTCCTTTTTTGTTTGGGTTTGTTTTGTTGTCTCCCAAAGGCTTCTGTTGGGTGGGTCCCAGCCCTTCCATACAACGCCTCTATCTCTCATTGCCTTTGGTTTGCAGGTCTCTCTACTGGGCTGTGCATGGATGGGGACAAAAAGACAAGCTGAGGCTCCCTTCCTACCACTCCCAAGGGCATTGCTAAGAAGGCTTCCTCACACGCCTCTCAGGAGCTCATTTAATATTATCAGAAGGTAGATCTTTAGGTTTTTGAGGGCAAACACCACTGCTGCGTGTGGAGGAATGGGATGAGCGGTTGGCTCAGGGGTCTGCTGAGAACCTTCACTCCATCAGAACACGTCTGGTCTCTGCGTTCTCCCGATCCCGGCACATCCTCAGAAGAAGCCAAGATCAGCAGACGGTCCTGCTGGAAGAACCGTGCCCTCCCCTGCTGTGGGCTCTCAGAGGTTGCTCTCAATGTGTGTTCCCCCAATTCTGGCTGTCCTCAAAAGTCTTACACCTGCCCTTTCCCTTCTACAGAAAAAAATGTATAAGTCTCCATTTTAACAATGTCCCACTTTCTTAACAAAACAAAATGGTTTTATTGCTCCTACAAATATATTTCATTTTGTAGTTTTTTTTTTTTTAAGATTTTATTTATTTGACAGAGAGAAACACAGCCAGAGAGGGAACACAAGCAGGGGGAGGGAGAGGGGGAGAAGGCCTCCCGCCGAGCAGGGAGTCCGATGTGGGGCTCGATCCCGGGTCTCCAGGATCATGACCTGAGCCGAAGGCAGTCGCTCAACCACCTGAGCCACCCAGGCACCCCTCATTTTGTAGTTTTAATTTCAATTGAGATGAGATTTAGAGACAGATGGGAAGTAAAATTCTGGCTTGGGCCTGCTAGCTTAAACCAGAAGTCACACTCATGGTTTGCAATGCAATGGCTTACTCATTACCGAGATAATTTTTCACCACCATGTAAATCTTCAGTGTTGCAGAACACAGTATTTCAATTTTAATATTTCTTCATTTTATATTGGCTAGATCAGTGATTTCATATGAATGCAATGTAGGATTTATTCATAAATAACCTACAAAAATGACAAAATCAGCACCGGAATCCAAATTGTGTCTGCATTTTTTAAAGCTAAAAATAGTAAATATAAGTCATCTCTTCAGAATTTGTTGCTTTTCTCGGGTTCTTTTATAATTGGGCTGGTAAAACAATATAAAATGAGAGGTCAAGCTAAGAAATTTAGAACTCTTAATGATCAAATCATAATAACCATCTACAGAAATTAGAATCAGATTTATGAGTATCTGTATACGTATCATTTTTATAGTATCTTTTTAAAGCAGGTGCACATTTTAGGTAATTAAGGTATACATCTGAATAGTTTTTTTCGAGGGGAGCAGTGACAGGTGCATCAGCTCAGCATGAGGAGCAAATTGCTAGCGTGGTCTTGCATCTAATAATATTCAGAGCATTTTGTGACCTTTCTTTCAGTTGACATTATTGAGAATATGGGCCACTCCTTCACCATCCTGGTGCTCTAAACCCCCAGCAGGCTGTTTATCTCCCAAAGAGCAATATGTATTGGTTTGATGAGGGGAAGGAAACAAGGAATAATGTACCTTGAGTTGTAAGGGAATGTCTCAGTAAGATGAGTATATTAGATGACAAAGCACAAATACTTGGTTATATAAAGGCCATTCAGAGTTGAGAGCTAGCTGTGCATTAGCTAGAATATGAATTGCTCTAAAAACTGAAAATGATGCTAAGTGAAATGAAAATCAAAATCCCACATTAAAATGGCAGAGATGTTCTACAGAGAGTGCACTCATTCATTAAGGTTGTAAGCTGAGTTGAGAAATAAATTGGGCGCTTGGAATGTCTTGATAATGGGTCCTAAAGCTTTCCAGGAGTGTGCTAGAAAAACAAAGACTGTCTGAAGCCAGAGGGCATATAATCTAAACAGAAATCTAATACACCCTGTTAAATATCATATTGCATACTGTTGTTTTCCTGAAGATGGTTATGGTGACTTTTTCTTTTTAAAAATTTACTCTAAGAAGATAGGCAAGAAGAAAAAAGTGATGGACAAAGAAGATGCATTCTCACCACATGTGTCACTTCGATTTTCCACCCCTTCCCCAATGAACCTTTGCTGGCAGGCTTGAAGGAGAGTTTAGTGGGTGGGGGAGGGGGAGCCACACAAAATCCTGAACAAGTCAGCACACTATGGGCTAGCTGTTGGGGTCTCCACAGAGCATCAAAACAAGGCAAGGTTCAGGGATGTGGGGACTGTTAGGACAGAAAGACTCGTGTTCCTCTCCTTTATTCTGATAAGTTACCAAGTACCAGGGACTCAGGCAGAGCTTACAAGAGTCAGCAGAGAAAGGAATAAAAACCTCAGCTCCTTCTCTTTCTTCCCTATGAACCAACACTGCTGGGAGATGCTTCTGAGGTCCGACTGCCTTCACAGATGGGAAGAGTGTTGGAAGAACTTCACGAAGCGCATCTCAGAAATGCTGAGAAATTTGTGTTAAGTGTGTCATACGACTTCCCATCCCAGGAGGATGTGAAAACGTTGGCCCTCTCTCCTAGATGTTTCTGTGACTTCATGCTAGTCCAGCAGCACTGCCCAAGACGCCCCCTGCAGAAAACTGTATGGTCCTTGTTAAGAACATTACCTATTATGTTCTACTTCTATTTATTTTTGTTATTTTTTTCCTCTGTGACAGGGCACAGTGGGCTCACGGATTATAAATCAGTGTCATTGTTTAGTGTGTATCCCACAGTCCCTTTTTAATTTGGAAATCCTTGGTAACTATGAGTCTGCAAAGGAAATGTACTTGCGAAAAGGAAGCTATATAAATAATTCTGTGTCTGCGGCGTCTCAGACCATGAGTTGTAATTGAAGAGGCAGTTGTGCTAATGCTTTGATCCGTCAATGTTTTTAGAGTATGCACAACATTTCCTGATTTTCTTTCTGAAAAGAAAACCAGACTTTCTCTGTAATCACAGAGCACACAGAGAACTCTCCTGACGTCTGCATACACTCATGCATGCACAGAACACATTAATGGTTTCAAGGCAGGGAAAACACCTCATAAGTAGACCCTGACTTCAAAAATAAGCTTTCTTTTCAATGAGCGAGGGGAATATCATTCTCCTAATTTGATGTGCCAGTTTGTGAAACATTAAATGTGAAGGAAAACACTTGTGACGTCAGTCAAAAATGTCTTTACTCAAAACAAATGTCAAAACTTAAATTAGTAATGCTCTGACTCTAAAGGAAAGCAAATATATGAGACTAGCTTGTGGACCAGATGAGAAAATCAGTCTCAGCATTTTAGAGTGAATATTAAGTTTAACAAAAAAAAAATATTAACAGGAAACATTGGCCACCTTAATTTGTCTGATTTGAATTGAACTGATTGCTTGTATTTTCAACATTTAAAGTAGGGCAGTGAAAGGAAAATACAGTCATATAAGATAACAATGTTTCAGAAAGGAATTACAGAAACATTGGAAGCCATCACACTGTTGGCAGGCAGGTGGGATCTGGCGGGTGGCGCATCGGTCCATTTGAAGACGATACCACTCATAGTTAGAAGGCACACTTCCATTAAAAATAAAGTTACATCTTAGATTCGCACATATTTCCCACTGAGTGAGGTTCTAGCACATCAGTTGACAAAGGGAATGTCTTAGTCAGCAGCAGGTTAATTGTTTATTTCCTTAGTTACAACGCCAGGTAGAGCGGAATAATCATGATAGATTTCACCCAGTGACATCTTGAATTATTTCTGTTTTGATTTCTGATTGTCGCCCCCTGGGGTCATTGGCTTAAGTCTGCCATTGGAAAAACAAGACTCAAGTCTTAACAAAATGCAAAGGATCCTGACAATGGTTGCTAATTAGTCAAAAAATGAGTTTAAAATGATAAAGATAAACCACCAGGGAATAATAATTCTTCTTATTCTTCTTATTCTTCTTCCCCTTCCCATTCTCCTCCTCCTCCTCCTCCTCCTCCTCCTCCTCTTTCT
>PITA01013030.1:0-59147 GCA_004023965.1 Spilogale gracilis
ACAAACTGAGGGACTTGGAGGGAGGGGGGTGGAGGGATGGGAGAGCCTGGTGGTGGGTACTGGGGACACCTAAAGCGGGGAGCACTGGGTGTGGGGAATGGGGAATGAATCTTGAAACACTGGAAAAAAAATTTAGTAACAATAAAAAAAAAAAATTAAAAAAAAAAAAAAAGAAATAATTTCTGTAAGTGTATCACTTTGTATCCCCCATTCCGATCATGAACATTAACTCAACAGTTTAAGCTATGGCCCAGCTGTCATGTGACACAGGAGGGAATTGAGGTAAGAGAAGGACCCTGTTCTCAATAGACAGACTTAGGAACAAAATAGAGCCACCGTATTATTTGTTTGTTGAAGATTTATGTATTTATTTGAGAGAGAGAGAGAATGAGTAGAGGGAGGGGCAGAGGGAGAGAATCCCCAGACTCCCCAGGTAGGGCTTGATCCCACAGCACATGAGATCAGGACCAGATTAGAGACCAAGTCCCGCACTCAACTCACTAAGCCACCCTGGCGCCCCTTAGGGCTATCACTTAGTGTGTGCCCACAAACTGCAGACAAGGTTCTGTGCCACACCCTTCACATCACCTGCTAACAACCGGGCATATAGTGAATAGCTCCTAGATGCTTCTCCAGCGTTCACTCCCCACTCTCCCTCCCTACAGCCCCCACTTTCAGCGGGGGATCCTCAGGGATGCTAAGTCCACTCCCAGCTCATGCGTGGAAGCACATGAGGGTTAAGCCAATCTGTGAATTTCCTGCCTCTGGCTAGTGATTGGTTCAGAGACGGCCATGTGACCCAATGTGGTCCAATCAGAGCAAAGTTCCTAACTTTTTGCTGGGAAAACCAGGACCAAGGTGTGTATGCTCTCATTTTCTGGTTTGGGTATTAATGTTGGAGGCCTAGAACTCCTGTAACCGTTTGTATTAGCATGAAGGGATGGCACAGAAAGAAGCAGGTAGCACTGCAAGAATCTCAGATGAACAATGATGATTGCATTATCTCTCGACCAGCCTCTGCTGAAAGCCTACCCTCTCTGTGGGCTTCTCGGTTACAGTAGCTGGTGGATGTTCCTAACTGTGTAAACCACTGTGAATTAGGATTCCTGTGACTTGAAGAAAAGTACCACATGTGATCTCATAGTAAGTATCAGGCCCATTTTCATAGCTCAGCGAACAAGAGTATTTGTCTTTCTCACTAAGCCGACAGATAGCAGAACTATGATTTGAACCAAAGTTCGACTGACTCCAAAATCCAAAATCTTTCTATGACTGTACGTCCTGCAATTTTAATGCAGTATAAGAGGTAGATGAAAGGTATAGTAGTGACAGAAAGGAAGGAAGGATCAACTCCCGTGTGTGCGTGGTGGGCATGGAGGTATTCCAGGAAGAGGACTGGCTCATATGCCGAATAAATGTGTTCTGTTTTATCTTCTCTTAGGCTTCTGAAAAATATACATTGCCAGGGCGCTTGGGTGGCTCAGTGGGTTAAAGCCTCTGCCTTCGGCTCAGGTCATGATCTCAGGGTCCTGGGATGGAGGCCTGCATCGGGCTCTCTGCTCAGCGGGGAGCCTGCTTCCTCCTCTCTCTCTGCTTGCCTCTCTGCCTACCTGTGATCTCTCTCTCTGCCAAATAAATAAATAAAATCTTTAAAAATACACACACACACACACATTGCCAGAGAATCCTAATCCAAGGGTCCCCATCTCTTTATGGGTCCTTGAAGACAACACAGGGAATTGAAAGTAAAGCTCTCACTCTAAAGGACAGTTGCACCGATTAATTCACACGTTCCTCCTGTACCATTCATAAGAGCGATGGCAGCCTACTGTGGCTACCCCATGCTGCTTGGTAATCAAATCCCATCGTCCCTTTAATATCACTTTGGTCTAGACCCTGCTTTTGATCTCTTTGCCATTGCTCATTGTTTCTCATGTAAAACTTTGCTACTCAAACTATGGTCTACAGGCCAGCAGCCTCAACATCACATGAGAACCTCCAAGATTCTCAGAACCTCATCTAAAACCATCTGGATGAGAAGGTCCATTTTAGCACATTAAACTTCGAGAAGCACTTTTGTGTATTACCACTAGAGCCTCCCAACTGATGATCCCTGCCTCTAATTTTATGTCACCTCCACTCCCCACCCGATTCTCCCGAGTACCAGCAAATGACATTTCAGAAGCACTGACTATGCCTCTAGCCTGCTAAACATCAGTGTTTCCTTCACTGGTCCCTTGTGGTCTTCTGGACAATCTCCACATTCCTTTGACCTAGGTGGCAAGTGTGATGCTTTTGTGCCTGGGCAGTCTCATCTCTTGCTGTCCCTTGACTCCCACCTATATGTCAACTAGTTGTGGAATAGCTCAGTGGCTGAGCACATGGGCCTTTGGGTCATATAGACTTGGGGGCCAATATCTGGCACCACCCAGGTAACTTTGGGAATCTCACTTAACCTCCAAGAAGGTGTCTTCATCTGTTAAAAAGAAGAAAAAAAGGCATGTGGGTGGGTAAGAAAAGCCAATTCATAGTCTTGTAATGTACACAGAACCCAGATCTCAGAGCCTGACACAAAGCAAGCTCTCAGTATAGTAGCCATTTTTGTTTGGACCTCCCCAAACTCATTAGACTCACACATTTGTATCTTTCCACTTGCTGTTCCAGCTGCCCAGAAATCTTTCACTCTTCACATGGTCACTCCTATTCATACCTCAAAACCTAGCTCAGATGTCACCTCCTCCAGGAAGCCTCATTTGTCACCTTCGTCATCAAAATCAGTGTTTCTTGGCATTTGTAGCTTACCTCTATCCTAACACTCTTTAAAGGCATCAAATTACATAGGTATCCATTTAATAAAATGGGAAATCATATATATTAACAAATGTGGCCTGTTTATAGACAGAACCTAACAAAACAGGGCATCCCCAGGGAAATAACATACAGGGTCTTGGTTGAAACGTTTATGTTCCTTCTCATGAGGATTTCCAGTGTGCGCTTTGTGATGTAGGGCTTTAAAAACCTTGTAACTGCTATCTGACAAGAGGGTTTCTTATTGAGAGAAGTATGGGAAACACAGGGTTACACAAAGCTGAACAGTTCTCAGAGCTTCTGAGGTGCTAAGATCCATAAAGAATCTCCAAAGGGTGATATATTACTCATTGGCCACCTGCCTCGGCCCAGGGTTTCTGCCAACTTCTAAACAACACTTCTTCACGGCTGAACCCTGGAATCTAGCACATTCTCTGGCACTGAATTCAGGCTCACAAATATTTGTTGGAAGAGTAAATATTAAATGTATATTGCACTGTCCAGGGGAGACATCCCTGGAGCTCAAATTAGTTCAATGATAGTAGAAACAGCGAGGAAGGAGCTACTCTAGGCTAACCAATGTAGAACCACTCAGGCTAATAGTAGCAAGATTTGTAGGTCAAAAATACACATTTTTTGACTTGAATGACTGACTGGAACAGAAATGTCAAGCCCTGTAGCTGGTTTTGGAGAGAAGGGATTCAATTTGAGATGCTTCTGGGACGTTTACTGTAGTGGAGCTGTCCAGCAAGGTTGCTCACGCATATGGCCAAGTACAGATCGGTGAACTTATGGCCTCTGCTCACTTTGCTATTACGTTCATGCCAGCCTTTTACCAGACAGTACGTGACCTTCCTCGGTGCTGATGGAAAATGGAAGAGAGTACAATCGGCTCTGCACCTACATAGTCAGTGGATAGGATACAAGGGCTTTGCTCCCTGGGTGGAGAAATATTGTAGAGCATCTGGAAATATCAGCCCCGTGCACAGAGGGATGCTCCTGAATCATTCCACGGGGAAGAGTCGGGTACGCGTAGGCACAGCAAAGAGCAGCTAGTTGTATTATGACGCACTTGTGAGAGCTATACACAAATCAGGGAGTTTTTAATAGACTTTGCTTCCATTTACTTAGTTCATTCATTCACTCAACAAATATTTACTGAGTACCTACTGTATGCCATTCCATATCGCAGCTCTGATGATTTGAAAGTGAATGGGGCACGTTTCTTACTCCATGGATAGATTCACGTGTTTATGTGAATTGTAATAAGTTGTGGTACACATTTATTTATAATTATTTTTAAAAGATTTGATCAACTTATTTATTTGAGAGAGAAATGGAGAAAGAGAGAGCATGAGTCGGGGAAGGGGCAGAGGGAGAGGGAAAGAAAAAGAAGCAGATTCCTGCTGAGCATGGTGGGGGGCAACCCCAGGCTCGATCCCAGAACCCTGAGATCACGACCTGAGCCAAAGGCATACCTTAACCGACTGAGCCACCCAGGCATCCCCGTGTAATACACACTTCTAGTGAGTATAACTTGGTAGGACATCTCTGGAGGACAGTTTCATAAAAGGCATCAGGTGCTTTTGACAATGTGCATATCCTTTGACTTGGAGATTTTGTGTTTAGGAATTCATTCTAAAGACAGAAAGGGGGGCGCCTGGGTGGCTCAGTTGGTTAAGCGACTGTCTTCAGCTCAGGTCATGATCCTGGAGTTCCCAGGTTCGAGCCCCACATCGGGCTCCCTGTTCCACGGGAAGCCTGCTTCTCCCTCTCTCACTCCCCCTGCTTGTGTTCCCTCTCTAGCTGTGTTTCTCTCTGTCAATAAATACATAAAATCTTAAAAAAGTAATAAAGACAGAAAGGACGTCTCCAGAGCTTTAGCTGCAAGACTGTTCTCACAGTTTTCCCCATCATCCCAAGAAGTTGGGGATAACCTGATTTCCTCAAAACCAGTGAGATTGGTTATGCAAATAATTCTGCAGGCAACAGGAAGGCAACGGAGGATTTTAAGAACATGAGTGACATTGAATCTGTGTGTATTTCAGGATAATTTTAGCAGCAGTGTGGAGAATGGTCTCTAGTGGGGGGAAAACAGAGAAGATGATTTTTGCAAGAGTCTAAGTGAAAGACGATGCAGAAGTGAGCTCAAAGTAAGGTAGTGGGAATGGAGGGACAGTTGGATTTGAGAGTTTCTTCAGGTAGAAGCAGTAGGATTTGTTGACCAACTATGTTTGGAGGAAGGTGGGGAGACTGCAGCATATTGGAGAGTGAGGTGCTGAGGAAAAAATGTGAGATTTCTAATTCAGGTGGAGCAGGTTTGGGGGAAGACCTAAGGAGTCTGATTTTGAACAAGTTCAGATTGAGGTTATAAAGCCCTTTTCCTGGTCATTGCCATGGAGATTCCTTAAATGGAAAGGAAATCTTTGAGAGGTGGTATGAGCTATGGGTAGGTGTTTGGCCCCTGGGACTGGCAGAGATCGATGCCAGTCCTGCCACTTCTGAGTAAGCAGTTTACTTAGTAATGAGGAGCTCTCTGAGCAACAAGCCCCCATCTCATAGGATACTATTTGGAGTACAGAGTTAAGAAGGGTAGGTCTTATAAAGTGCCCAGTTTGTAGTAACCACTCAATAAATGTCAGCTAAAACAAAACAAAACAAAATAAAACCAAAAGGAGCACCTGGGTGACTGAGTTAAGTGTCTGCCTTTGGCTCAGGTCATGATCCCAGGGTCCTGGGATCGAGTTTTGCATTGAGGTGAGTGGGGGGGTCCCTGCTCAGTGGGAGTCTGCTTCTCCCTCTGCCCCTTCTCCCTGCTCATGCTTTCTCTCTCTCTCAAATAAATAAAATCTTTAAAAAGTATTAAACAAACAAACAAAAAACAGAAAAGCACCATAATACAGGGAGAAACCCTATGCGCCCTGGGGATTTTTCTCAGACTCCCTCCGTACCCTACACAGGAACATGGCCTTGGCTTCTCTCATAATAACTTCATGTCCCAGCACAGCCAAAACACCTGATGCCCTCTCCTTGAACATTTCGTGCAGAAGCACCTGCCCCAGCTCTCCAACAGATGCAGGATTTCAGGTCCTAAGTCTTGGGTCTATATTTCCTTAGCTTCTTTTCTCTCTCCTAAGCCTCTTTCAAGAGTGTGCTTGAAAACACACAGTGTGCTTTCTGGAACTCTCTTTAACTCTATTTGCTCTTCCAAATCCATTTCCCTCTTTATCAATTTTCCCAAGACGGCTGGGTATTTCCAAGAGGTGGCCAGTGCAGGAATGGTGGAACACAGGAGAGGAACAGGGCTGCAGAGGGAAATTGGAAGCCAGTGGGGTTGGGGCCACCACTAAGGACAGTTTTAACTAGGAAGGAGGGAAGAATGAGAAGAGAAGAGCCAGAAGGGGGTCAACACTGGAGAACCATCACTGAAAGGGGTGAACAATGGAGAAAGAGCCCATGAAAGAGATGTGGGAGCTGGAACCAGGATGAGTGGAAGAGAGACATTCTGGAAGGCAGGTGTGGCGGGAGTTTAGAGTAGGGTCTGGTTCACAAGGTTGTAATTTTTTTGGAGAGACCAAGTAGGATGATGACTGAAACAAAGCAATTGGATATAACAAGAAATAGGGATCTTCGAGCCATTTCAGTGGAATGGAGAGAGGTGAATTGCCTGAAGGTTATGAACTAGTCAGTGGTGTAGCGAGGAACCACCATGCACAATAGAACGTTAGTAAGGTCTCTGGTGTGTTTGGGAAACTAAGGATATGTTCTTTCATTGTTCAAGAGATGAAACCCTAAACGCCAAACTCATACTTCCATGCTTAATTCGATATTCACTTCTCCCTAAGCTGGGAGGAGGTCTGTTGACACACTTGGTCTATTTACCCCATCTGTATTTATTTGAGATGCCTAACAAGCACATCCAGATTTGCTTTATGGAAGCGTCTAAGTGCCTAAGACATTGATCACAGGCTCTACAAATAGAGAACTGCGGTATTCCCAGCTCTGCATGATGAAAAGTACACAGTTCTGCTTTGGAACCAACCGTCCTGGGCTCCCCACCCTACACAACCACTCACCTACTTCTGTTCTCTATGGAGTCCCTATAGATGTGTTTCCTCTCTAGATATGCATCCTAGGCATTCCACATAAATAGAATCATGCAATACACATGTGGTCTGTGATGACTGGTATCTTTCACTTAGCCCTGTCTTCAATATTTAGCCATGTTGTAGCTCACGATCAATACTTTGTTCCTTTTTATAACCAAATACTATTTGGCTACCAACCAAAACCTATTTATGACCCAATAGTACCCTAAGAACATGCCACATTTTATTTGTCCATTCAGCCGTCCATTGATGGACATTTGTTGTTGTTCCTAGCTTTTTGGATCTCATGAATCGTGCTGTTATGAACGTTTGTGTGCACATTTTTATATGGTCATATTTTTTCGTTTCCTGCAGGTGCCTAGCCAGGATTGGAACTGCTGGGTCCTATGATAACTGTGTTAACCCTTTTGAGAAAGTGCCAGGCTGTCTTCCAAAGTGGCTGCACCACGGTGCATTTCCACCTGCAACTCGTGAGAGGTCCAGTTTCTCTCCTGAGTCTCTTAATAGATCTCTGCTTTGTCTTAGAGTCCTCACTGAGTAAACGCCCTAAAGGGGAGCACTCCAAACCATCGGCCAGCACAGTGTAGCAGGAGTAATAATAATACAAACAGCAAAGACAATGACAGTGGCCCTCTGATGTCATGTCACACGTGGTCTCATTTCGCCATCGTGGCAGTCTTCCCCCATAGTGTCATTAGAGGCTCAGAGGTAAAGAAAGTGAAGCTCAAAGAAATGAAGTGATATGTCACATGGGGTAGTGCAGCTGGCAGGTGGCAGCTTCAGGGCTGGGACTCAGATACTCCAGATCTCAAAAGCGTGTCTTTTGGAACGCCACGCTGTTCCGATAAGCCCGGTGTCGCATCCATTTGCAAATTGTTAACACTCCGGATAAAGGATCAAATTACCGAAATGATATTGCATTATTTTCCCTTTCAATCACCCAAATGACAGTTATGAAAGTGTGTGGCACTGGGCCCCCGCAAGCCGCCCTAGCCCTTTGTAATCATCCAGCATCCCCTACAAGTCTGGCATTCCCAGAAGAGTGAGGCGCCGAGCCAGGATGGGAAGCCAGGGCTGGAAGAGCCACTTAATAATTCCACGCAGATGCTTACTTCACTGAGTTACTGAACTTGAAGCATTACCACCCCAGACTAATGCAAACAGACAGGGTTCTGGGCACGGCTGCGGTGCGGCTCCTTTTGTCCCCCAGGATGACAGAATTGTATTACTCACACATTTTTAGAAACAGCGTTCATTGGACTTTCAATGATGTAACAGCACGTGCTCAGTAGAGATGATGGGAGAATTCAGAAAATTAAAAAGGAAAAGATTTCCCCCAACTTTCCACTCTTAGAAACAACTACTATGAATATAGTTGTGTATTTGTTTTCTCCTAGTCTTTTTATTTTATTTTATTTTATTTTGTTTATTTATTTGACAGAGAGAGAGATCACAGGTAGGCAGAGAGGCAGGCAGAGAGAGAGGAGGAAGCAGGCTCCCTGTGGAGCAGAGAGCCCGATGTGGGTCTCGATCCCAGGACCCTGAGATCCTGACCTGAGCCGAAGTCAGAGGCTTTAACCCACTGAGCCACCCAGGCACCCTTATTTTGTTTTTTAAAAAAGATTTCATCTATGTATTTGAGAGAGAAAGGGAGCATACCCATGAGCAGGGGGAGGGGCAGAGGGAGAAGCAGACTCCCTGCCCAGCAGAGAGCCGGGATGCAGGCCTCGATGCAGGCCTCAATGCAGGCCTCGATCCCAGGACCCTGGGATCATGACCTGAGCCAAAGGCAGAGGCTTTAACCCTCTAAGCCAACCAGGCGCCCCACTGCCAGGTTTATTTAAAGTCCTATTCCCTATCGAGATTTCAACTACAATTATCAGTGTAGAGAAAGGCCATCTTTATGAGACTCATTCTTTTGTACCCTTGAATGTGGCATATCAATCTCTTCATTTTCTCAGTTCGTTTTTTTATGTTGTTTAGAAATGCAACATAAAAATAATTAATTAATAGTCCAAGTTGACACAAAATGATAATTTTCTCCTCAAAGTTTCTTAGATTTTTTAAATTATGATTATATCCTTAAGTTTGATTAATTATGTACAGAAATATTACTATTTGTGTATGTTTATCTTGTTTTCAAAAACCTGGTCTTATTAATTTTGATAGCTCACATGTGGTTGTGCTTGCACTCTATTTGCTTGTGTTTTTATACAGGCAATTTTAGTGTCTAAAAAGGAAAGTTTTGTTCCTTCCGTTTCAATTCTCATGCTTCATTTATTTTTCCTGTCTAATTAGGCTAGGATCTCCCAAAGTGGAGACGACAGACATCTTGCTTTGTTTCTGCCCTAATGATCAGGCATAGAGGTTCAACAGTAAGTGCTGAATGTTTGCTGTTGATTTTCAGTAATTATTCTCTAGAAGGTTAAGGAAATGATCTTCTATTCTTGCTTTACCACGAAAAAAAAGATAGACATGTATGTGATGCTAATTTTTTTCAAATGCTTTTTCTGTATCCATTAAGGTCACCCAACAGGTTTTTCTTTTAATCTGTTAATATGGTATATTATATCAGTAGGTTTTCTAATATGGGGTCATTACTACATTTTTGAAATAAACCTCACTTTTTCACAATGTATTTTAATATTTTAGAATTTTGTATCTGTGTTTATAGGAGAGCTCACTGTAATTCTTTTACTGTACCATTTTAATCTAGTTTTGATATTGAGGTCATACATTGTCCTCATAAAATGAGCTCTGAAACAATTTTTATGAAATAAGGATTATCAGTTATTTTGTTAAAGCTCACCTATACAACTGTTTGGGCCTGATGCCTCTTTGGGGCTGAAGAGGAAAATAAATTTTTATATTCAGAATTCAGCCTTTGGAGTGCCTGGGTGGTTTAGCAGGTGACTCTTGGTTTTGATCTCAGGGTCCTGAGATTGAGCCCTGAGTCAGGCTCTGTGCTCAGTGAGGAGTTTGCTTGCGGATTCTCTCTCCCTCTGCCCATCCCCTGACTCGCTTTCTCTCTCCTGCTCGCTCTAAAATAGATAAATCTTTAAAAAAGAATTCAGTTTTTGAAATGATTGATCTGTTTTTTATTTCTTAAATACATTTTAGTAATTTATTTCTTAAAGAAATTTATCTATTTCAACCAGTTTTAAAAACCTTTCTGTATTTATATTATGTATCCCTTTTCATTGCTAATATTACTCATGAGTGCCTATCCTGGTGAGTCTTGAGAGCTTTGCTTTCTTTACTAGTATATTCCCCAAAACTATTTTCATCTTGTAAAACTGCAAATCTCTACCCATTGAACAATAACTCTCTAGTCTCCTTTCTCCCCTGCCCTGGCAATCACCAGTCTGCTTTCTATCTCCATGATATTCGACTCCTCTAAGTACCTTGTGTAACTGGAATCACAACGTATTTGTCTTTTTGTGACTTGCTTATTTCACTTAATATCACGTCCTTAAGGTTCACCTGTGTTATAATATATTGCAGAATGCCCGAAATTTTTAAGGTGGAACAGCATTCCATTGGTGGATAGACCATATTTTGCTTATCCATTCATCCTTACCCACTTATTTTTAGTCTTACATTTTTTTAAAGATTTTACTTGTTTGACAGAGAGAAACACAGCCAGAGAGGGAACATAAGCAGGGGGAGTGAGAGAGGGAGAAGCAGGCTTCCTGCCAAGCGGGGAGCCCGATGTGGGACTCGATCCCGGGTCTCTGGGATCATGACCTGAGCCAAAGGCAGTTGCTTAACCAACTGAGCCACCCAGGCACCCTTACATTTTTTTTTAGAGTCAGTTGGAATTTATTTTTTTAAATCTAAATTCAATTACTTAACATATAATGTATTATTTTTTTTAGGGGTACAGGTCTATGATTCATCAGTCAGTGCTCATACCCTCCCCAATATCCATCACCCATTTTTTTAAAAAAGATTTTATTTATTTGACAGAGAGAAACACAGCCAGAGAGGGAACACAAGCAGGGGGAGTGAGAGAGGGAGAAGCAGGCTTCCCGCCAAGCAGGGAGCCCGATGTGGGGCTCGATCCTGGGTCTCCGGGATCATGACCTGAGCCGAAGGCAGTCGCTTAACCAACTGAGCCACCCAGGCGCCCAATCACCCATTTTTTTTTTAATGCAGCCATTTAAGACTCAATATTTACTTCCACCAAAACATATAAGTTTTGATATGTGGTACTTTCATGGTTATTCAGCTCTAAGTATTTGATGATTTTCATTCTTATTTCCTTTTTCTCTCATGGGCTATTTAGAAGTTGATTATTGATAACTTTTTTGGGGATAAGGTTTATCGATTCATTTTGAGAGAGAGAAAGAGTGAGTCTGTGGGGGAGAGGCAGAGGGAGAGAACCCTCAAGCAGAGCCCCTGCTGAGCATGGAGCCCTATGTGGGGCTTGATCCCTGGACCCTGAGAGCACAACCTGAGCGGAAACCAAGAGTTGAACACTGAGCCACCCAGGCACCTCTATTGATTATAACTTTTTAAGGACACTTAGTACCAGTGGCCAAATAATTTTCTTTTCTTTTTTTTTTTTTTTAAAGATTTTGTTTATTTATTTGACAGAGAGGGAACACAAGCAGGGGGAGTGGGAGAGGGAGAAGCAGGTTTCCTGCCGAGCAGGGAGCCCTATGCGGGCCTCGATCCCAGGACCCCGGATTATGACCAGAGCGGAAGGCAGACACTTAAAGACTGTGCCACCCAGGCGCCCGCCAAATAATTTCCTTAAACAGCTAGGCCATGCTATACTTCCACAAGCCAAATGGATACCAAAAATTGTCCCAGATGACATCTTAAAAGCAACAACAAAAACAAACAAACAACTCATATCTTATACCATCTTTCCCACCCCTCCTGCCATACAGGACACTCTATCAGTGCCATGTAAGAAATCCCTACAACAAAGGGGCTGAGTCCGGATCTAACTGCTGACCAGGCCACTGGGTAAGTGTGGGACTTGGAGCAAACCATCTTTTCGCACCTCAGTTTCATTCTCTGTAAAACAAGGCTGACAAAATAGTATCTGTTTCACACAGTTATTAGGAAGTTTAACACCCAGCCCTCATTCCATAAACTCTTCTAATTTTTATCAATCTAGCTGCTGATTTCACTTCGTACTTTTCATGCTTCCGTGCTGTGTTACTAAGACAAACCTCTGAGTTTCTGGAAAGTAGAGACCCGTGTTCCAAATAGCTTTGTTATAATTGTGTCCAAAGTATGTTCGTGTCTCTCTCCAGTTCATGCAAACACCCTTCGGCGTTGACATTGGGCACCGGGATAGCATGGCGGTCCCATTTCACATTCTAGTCATGCCCGCAGAAGCAAAACCCAGAGAGTCTCACAAAAATGCAGTTGACCAAGCCCAGAACCACAGACTCAGGACCACACTCAGGCCTCTGCACACTCTCCAACAAAGATGGATCCGTCGCCCACAGCTAGAGATGCGCTCACCAATCCCACTCAAAACCCAGCAGCCCGCTGACGGATCACAAGCAGCGCAGAGCGTCCCAGCAAAGCATCACCACCGGCTTCGGAGAAGGCAGGGACCATGTTCCTACTTCCTTTGGGTTGGTTCTATTTTAGTTGTTGTTTTTGTTGTTCTTCTTAGAGTTATCATCTGCCCCTCTTTCTCTTTGCCCAACCCCCAAGCCCCCCCCTGCCTCCAGTGCGCATGCGCCCTGCCTCCCTCCCCCCCCCCCCGTCTGGGTACCGATCGGCGCTCCCGGCTCTGGCAGCGGAAGAGATGGAGCAGCGTCACGAGCGCCCGGCCCCTTAAAACGCTGCTGGCTGGAGCCGCCTCCCTCCCTGAAGCCCGCGGCGGGGATGGAGTAAAGGGGGACCCGTGGACCTGCCCGCGGGGATCAGCAATGGAGTTAAAGCAGTCTTTGTCCACCCATCTGGAAACCGAGAAGCCTCTGAGGCGCTATGGGGCGGTGGAGGAGACGGCGTGGACAGCGGAGGGACTGGGGAGAAGTGAGTACTCGGCTGGAAGGGGGGGGACAGTTGGGGATCCATGCACTGGAGCCGGTGGTCGCGGGAGCTCGGGGATCGTGGGGGAGCGGACCAAGGGGAGCGCCCCCGCAACGGGGCTTTCAGCGCTTGGGGGGGATGCGCAGCGCTGCGCAGCGACGAGCTCTCCTGTGAACCTTTTGTTAAGGGGGACCCTCCAGGCTGGGCTTCACCGGGAGGCTCGGGAAATCGCGAGGCAGCAAGCCGGGAGCCTGGGATGGACTCGGTAGTCCCGGATCCGTAAGCTCACAGCTCCTGTTGGAAAGTAAGGTCTTCCCCGCAGCCGACAAGGGAGAGGGAGAGTCGGTTCTCCGCCTGGGATGCGATAGGACGCTGGAGCGGTTGGACCATCCTGGAAAGCACCCACGTCCCCGGAGAGGGGGGAGTGTCTGCTGGGTTTCTGCGGTGTTTCTCCCACGGTGCGCGAGGTTCAGAGCACACCTGAAATTCCCAGCATTTCTTCCCCCGCCTTCTCCTGGGTCTCGGGTGGGTGGGAAAGGGTTAGGAGGTTAACCCTGTGCTCACCCTTCTCCTTTCTCCCTTGACTCATTCAGTCTTTGGTTTGGGTATAATCCTAGAAGGCACTTCTGAAACGGGCCGACTTTTATTTGCCGAGTCTCTCTATGGTGTTTAGTTGTCCACAGTGTTTGCAGATAAATGAAGGATTTTGGTTTTTCATGAATAGGATGCAGTGGTTAAAACTCCAGCTTTCAAGTATAGAGGCAGCCACAAGGGCCCCACGGGGGCACCAGCCCTCCCTGCAAAGCCAGGACTCTTTGTGGTGCCCCTGCCTTCGCATTGCTCACTCTAGCACCATGCCTCCTGCCGGGCTGGGGAGGGCCCCTCACCTTCCTCAAGGACCCTCGGCCCCTGCCTTGGCTCTGGGTCACCATGCTCAGCTCCCATTGCAGAGCTATGTTGGCTCTAAGTATTCTGAGTGTGCTCTTTTTTGTCTTGACCTGGTAGAGGATGGTGTGTGTCCATGCATGCGTGTGTGTGTGTTTGTGTGTGTGTGTGTGCATGTGCTCTTTCTTCACACCTGTTATGACAAATTCAGAAAATCTTCCTAGAATAGCTCAACTGTATTCCGGTTCTCAAGGGTTCAGGTTGAAATCACAATCAAATGTCTTCGTTCTGCACCGGGCAGCCACAGTGCTCCCAACCTGTTTCCTGTTCTTTTTCCTTTGCCAATCTGGGTCCTTCCTCCTTTCTCCTCCTTTCAGAACCGGTTGGGTTTGGTCCTTTGGTGTGGCACCAGAGCTGAGGGGCTCTGCTTCCTACAAGCTCAGAATCATCCCCACAACGGCTGCCTTGTACTGACAGAGGGCCATGCACCAGGTCCTGTGCTAAGAACTTTAAATGCTTCATCTCATTCAGTCCCCACAGCCACCTCCCCGGGTGAATTCTGGGACTCCCCATCTACAGTTGGAAAAAGCTGGGTTTGCTAGGAGCCGTGATGATAAAGCTACAGAGCTAGGATTTGAACCCAGAGCCCCTCTCTGCTTTTAACATGAAGATTTACTGCTTTTACAGTTTCAGGAAGCTGTCTCAAATGTGTATGAATCTCAGAACACATGCCAGTACACATACAAGCCACCTCCTTGGTGTCTGGAGCCCCCAGTGGCCTTGAAAGAATGCTGGGTCCTTGTAGAGCAGAAGCAGTGTCCAAATACGCCCGGGGTATGAGTGCTGGCTGTGCCCCTCGCTGGCTATGGGACGGACTTGAGGCATGTTTCTAAGCTTTACTCTGCCTCCATTCTCTGAAATGGGGTTGATAATAGGACCTACCTTATGGCTCCTTTGCAAAAACTCAGTAAGAAGGTATATGTTGAGCGCAAGGTAGGTGCTCAGTACGTGTTGGCAGCTTCAATTATTTTATTACTACATCTGTAGAAGCAAGAGATTCCATCCTTCCATCCTTTGCAAGCATTGCATAAAGCAACACTCTAGACTCAAACTCCTATGATGGTCAGTTCCCTAATAATTCTCTTACAGCTTTTTATTTTCTCACCATTGTGTTAGGACAATTTGCAAACGTACTGAACACCTAATTTATAGAATTTTAGCTCCTGAAATTTTTATCCTTCTGAGTCTTAGGCTGAGAACTGTTAAAAGCCTAGTAGAAAGGCTTTCTCATCTTCTCTGTTCCAAACCATCAAAGACTCTGACTTTTGCTTCCTATTCACATACAAGACCACAGTTTCTGATCTCCTTTTGCATGGATCCCTAAATCTGCTTTGTTTTCTGCATTCTAACTTGAAATATTCGTAAGGCACTGATCCAGGGTCCACCTTTTGAATCATAAATCTGGGATTGTTACCTTTAGAAAGTTTTGATCTCTGGACTCTTGTCTTCAATCTGATCTTTTTTTTTTTTTTTTCTTTTCTTAACGACTTGTTTATTTATTTGAGAAAGGGAGAGAGAGCATGAGCTGGAGGGGCAGAGGAAGAGGGAGAGAGAATCTTAAGCAGACTCCATGCCCAATGCAGAACCTGACACAGGGCTTGGTCCCACAACCCCGAGGTCTTGGCCTGAGCCGAAACTAACGGTCAGACACCTAACCAACTGAGCCACCCAGGCAACCCTTAAAAACAAATTTCAAAGGGGCGAAAAGATTGCAGAACTGGTCATTTTCAGTACAAGTTATATTAACTATTATATTCAATTTTAACTACAGTTTTTAGGTAGAAAATACGTATAGTACAGCAGCAAAGAATGGGGGGTTTTGAAATCCAGTTAAATAGGTCCAAACCAGCTCTAACACTGTGTTGCTTTGTCACCCCTGGAAACTGTTGAAACTCTCTGTGTCAGTTGCCTCATTTGTAGAATGGGGATATGTTGGTTTGAGAATTTAAGAGCTTCCCCAAGGTGAAATTCAAAACTGGCCCCCCTCTACATGGAGAGGAAGGAGGAAAGAGACAAAGAAAGAGTCAGGATGCTCCAGACAGACAGATAGGTGGCAGGTGTAACGAGCAAGGAAATCTATAGGTGGCCACAAGACAAGTAGATCTCCATAGGTGCCCACCAGAAGCTTAAAAAGTTTCATGGAGACCTGAACAGGGTTCAGTTACAAATCCTTTCAGATGGTCTCCTTAACACCTTACTCTTCAAGGCTGTGCCCTTGGAACAGCTCCCGCTGTGAAAATGCGTGTACATTTCAAGGACAGGGGAGGGAGTGAGGAATCTCCAGTTGCTGGGAGGGTGGGATGGGGGGGGGCAGCCCTTGGGTCAAACGGAGGTCATGTTCTCTCCATAACCTCCCCCAACAGAATAATAATCATAATGACCACTCCAGGCTGTTGGGAGGATTAAATGAGGCAATGTATATAATGCATTTAGCACAGAGTCTGGCACACTGTAGGTGCTCAATCAGTGCTGAACGGTTGTCATAGTAGGACATAAGCAGATGGTGCCCAACAGCATGGGAGAAGGTTATTCCCAGCTCACCAGTTCTTGCTTGTGCCCACTGCTTTGTACATTGCAGATAATGATTGTGTATATACTGCGTTCCTCCTCATGGGAGTGTATGGAGGAATGGCTTTCGAGCCCTTGCAACCCCCTGGTATTTTCTCTTTTGAGAAGGATTCGAAGCAATTGCCTCCATCTACCTGAGACAGCATTTTCCTCCTAGCAGTGACTTAGTTTTCTTTTCTTTTTTTTTCTTTTTACTCAGTTGGAAAATGGATAGTGACATGTCAGTGGGGTTAGATTTATAAAAATATTGCTTTCAACCAACTCTAATTAATTGATAGAGACAAAAAGACAAGGTGACTTTTGAAAAAGCGTGGAGCTTTTTAAAAGCACAGTTGTCTGTGGTCGGAGCCATATCATGATAGGTTTGCATATCCCCTAAGGTTAATCAACATTTTGGAGGGGGAAATGCAGGGGGTGTATGTTGGAGGGCGGGGGAAGGGGGTGGTGGCACAGCGGGGAGGGAGGGCCCCAGAGGTAAAAGCACTAGCAAAAGCACAGAGGTAGAAATAAACGGGCTGAGAGTGGGGGACTGGAATAAAGCGGAAAGCTCAAACACCAGGGGAGGTGACAATTATTTAAAAGTCCAGGGGTGTGTGCTGACTAGCAAGCTGGTCATTTCACTGGCCAATGTCTCAGGTATTAACAGTGGGGTGGCGGAAATAACACGGATTGCTGGCAGTCCACGTAATCGATTCTTGGCAAAGGTTTTGTGTTCCTTTCATCTGTCTGATTAACTATGCTAATTTCGTTATCTCGGTTTTATTTTGTTCTGGCATGATTTCTTTTTTCCAATGTACAGACTAGTAGGTACACTTCATTTAAAAAATTGAAATTCATAATAATACAGAGGCAAACAAATAATGTAGCTCAGATGGGAAGTGTTACTTGGGAATAGGGGAGGGATATTTCCCATCTGGTGGTCAGGAAACGCTTCTCTAAGAAGGTGACATTATGCCTGTAAATGTCAGAGATCAAATGCAAATGTCCTTGCTGTGTTAGAGGAAGAGACAGAAGGCCAACGTGGCTGGCACCCAGAGAGTCAGGGAAGAGAATGGAGATGAATCAGAGGGGAGTCAGACTGGCTAGGGACTTGTAGGTTGTGGTTACAAAAAAAAAAAGTACAGATTTTATTCCTTTTATAGAGGAAGCTACTGCTGAGTGTTAAGTGGGAGACTACCATGAGCTGGATTTTGTTTTTAAAAGGTCACAAAGGCTCCTGGATAAAGAATAAGACCACAGGGGGCAAGTGGGGATCAATGTAATTATCCTTTGCTGTGGTCCTGTCTTTCTTAATCAATCCCATTGATAAGTGGGAGGGATTTCTGTGAGTGTGAAAGGTGTGACAACAGGTAGGGCAGCTAAGTCGGAGACCAAGCTCCCGGTTAAGACTGAGGAAATGTGACAGTTTCTGCTCTAGACTGGATGGACACTGGATTGTGTAATTTATAATTTACTGCAGGAACTATCAGAGCAGGAATGGGAAGATTATGAACTTGATCATACCTAGTGTGCCCTTGGAACAAACCCAATTGTTTATGTTTCTCTGTGTTCATAGCATTGTTTGATTGTTTTAAATTCCAGAGAGAGTGAGAGAGTGAGAGAGCGACAGTAGGAGCAAGGGATAGTGCCAAAGGGAGAGGGAGAAGCCAGCTGCTCTTGGAGCATGGAGCCCCATGCTCATGACCTGAGCCAAAGGCAGACATATAACTGACTGAGCCACCTAGATGCCCCAGTTGTTTCATTTTTGCAAGCATTTCCTTTTTATGTGTTAACTGAAGAAAAAACTATTTGTGCCTCTTCTTGGTCTCTGATTAGTTATTAAAGACTTATTAATAATAATAGTAGTTAATGAGCTCTAGCTGTGAACTTGAGCTTATTAAATTCTCATAACAGCCCTATTAAGTCAGCTGAATTCTTACTCCCCTTTCGCAGGTGGGGGACAGTGGGGCTTCAGGAAGTTGAGAAACTTCCTGAAGTCCCAGAGCTGGGATGTGGTGGAGCTCAAGCCCGATTCTAACCCTCTGTGACTGTTCATGCTCCTCGCCCGTGTCCATCATACCTAGCATAGAGGCTGCAGACAAGAGAGATGAGATAAGACACAGCCCCTTATCCTCAGGAAGCTTCCAGATTTGGGAAGCATGGAGACACAGAAGTAAAGAACAGCATAATTTGTAATACCAGTAACAAGAAACAAATGCAAAATGAATGGACAGTGGGGAAATGAGAGGTCTTCCTGGGGGACCCCAGTGTGACAGCAAGGAGTATTTGCACTGGGCCTGAAGGCTAAGCAGGGTTTCGAGAGGTTGCTAGTAGAGAGAAGGGCATTTCCGTGAGCTGCCCAGCCCCATGCAGAGAGGTGGGGATCCTTAAGTCCAAGGTCCATGCACTAGGTTTTATTTGTTTTTTTGTTTGTTTGTTTGGTTCCCTCCCCACCTCCCCCATTTCTTTCTCCTTGGTTCTTGAGTCCTGGGAGTCCTGGGACTCAGGGTCTGTCTGGTTCACGGATGTGAATCGCCTACTATGTGGATGAGCCTGAGGGCTGGAGACCAGCATAGGCAGACGCTAATAGCACAGCCACTCAGATCAGCACTCACAAAGCTCCGCCAAGGATGCTGCCCACATGGTTCCTTCATTGCTTCACTGTTCACTTCCTCAGCAGGCTTCAAACCCTAGGGTGCTAGCTTCAGAGGCACAGAGAAGGAAAAGACCCGGACCCCACCCTTAAGGAGTTCTCAGGCTGTCTGCGTTCCTCGCCTCCCTCTGCCGCATCCTTGCCTCATGATCTGGGGCCACTCACCTACCTTCCCTACACCTCAGTTTCCTCTTCTGGAAAATGGGAATGTGCCAAATACCATTGAACTGTACACTTTGAAATGGCTAAGATGGCATATTTTTATGTTATGTGTATTTTGAGGGGTGGTTCTGGGGTCTGGGAGAGAAAGTGGCTCTTGAAGTAGACTGAAAAGATGAACAGTATTTCATTACTGATCGCGAGGAACAGCATTCCAGGCAGAGGGAACAGCTTGTGTGAAGACACAGACATGAAGCCGCAGGACATAAAAGACTGACCTCCCCACTGAGACAAAACTTTCCTGCAGGGTCCAAGGGGGGCGCCTAAGGACCAGATTCTTAGGATATGTTTGTTTGAATGAATCATAGTCAGGCTTATTAGTAATTATGTTTTCTTTCTTTTTTCTTAAAATGCTAGTACCCATAGGATAGTTAAAGGAGAAAAAATTATTCTAAGGGAAGGAGAAGGGAATGATTATAAAAACTAACCCACACTGAGACTTCCTATGGGCCTGCTTCATGGATGTGTTTATATACATCTTCGAATTCTTTCCTTATAAAAGCCCTATGATGTGAGGCACATGGAAATACGTATTGCATTCTAGAGATGAGGAAACTGGGACTCAGGGAGGTTAAGCCTAAGGTCACTCGACCCATAGAGGGCAGAGCTGGAACTTGAACCCAAGCCTGGGTAACTGAGTCCTGCTACCCTCTTGATCCCCTTGGAGTGGCAGAGGCCCCCATTCATTCACACGGGTAACACACAGTTAGTGCTTCTAGTGCAACTTCGTGTTTCTTAGTACTGATTCTGAAAGACTTCTTGGGCAAAGAAGGGACAGTTAAGGTCGTGTTTGATAGCGGAAGCTCTGCCTACATTTGATTCCTGGCTTTACCGCTCACATAAGCTCTGTGGTCCTGGGCTGCTTACTTAACCTCTCTGAAGCTCAGTCTTCTGTATAAAATGCAGCTGATCACAGGACCTGCCTCATATGGTAACGAAGAAGATCCAGAAAGAAGATATGTGGAAGCCTTTGGCACTGATGCCCTCGGTAAATGGGGGAGATGATGATGTAGAATGGGACACAGAGTGGGCCTTAACTGGGTATATTTAGACAACTGGAGGGAAAGAGAATGAGAGATGTCAAAGTGGGTGGGCCCGCCTCCAAAAAGAATACAGGTAACAAAGCGGCTGGTGATGGCTGGAGGCACGCGTGAACTTGGCCGCCTCGGGAGGAGTCCTGAGGCGTGAGGCGGGCTGGACGGGGTTGCTGCCATCGGCCGGAGTAAACGTGCCCCGTGTCTGGAGCAGAACAGGGACAGAGGTAAAGAAAGTAGCATTTAGAAAGACTTGGCTGACGGCGGCGGTGCCCTGGATGGAAGGGTAGGGAAGCTGGAGGGTTCTGGAATCATCTGGTCATGAGGTCACGTACATTGGGGTCTAAAGCAGAGACACTGGGTGGGGAGGAAGGGGTGAATCAGATATCTTGCAGGGAGAAGACATTAGTAGTTGGTTACAGGTAGGAAAGAAGGAGGGTCTCCTAAGAGCCACAATTTGGGAGGCAGGGGATAATGGTGTGGTTCACCTGGGGTCCCAGGGATAAAAAGACACCGGCAGCTGCTGCCCACTCCCAATTTCAGTAGGGTTCCAAAAGGTGCAGGTGTTGTATGGGGAGAAAAATGACCCCTTACATTCATACAGCACTTTCTAATTTATATTTTTCCTGTGTATTATTTACTTTTTATAAGAAAGGGCAAAAAGCTGGAATTATCATGTCCTTCGGGATTTGGGCCAACAGGTTAAGGACTCACCCCAGAGAAGGGCTAGAGCCAGTAAGGATGGAGCCAAGCTCTAACGGTCCAGGTGGTTTGCCCTAGACCAGGCTTTCCAGGGACATTTTTATTTGTATAACATACAAATAACTAATTATAAATGGCATGTCTTGGGGCGCCTGGGTAGCTGCATTGGTCAAGCAACTGACTTTTTTTTTACTGATTTTTTTTAAGGTTTTATTTAATCATTTGTCAGAAAGAGAGGGAGAGAGAGCACAAGCAGGGGGAGCGGCAGGCAGCGGGAGAAGCAGCCCCCCACGAAGCAGGGAGCCCAATGCAGGACTTGATCCCAAGACCCAGGGATCATGACCTGAGACGCTTAACCAACTGAGCCACCCAGGCATCCCAAGCATCTGACTCTTGATTTCAGCTCAGGTCATGATCTCAGGGTCGTGAGATGGAGCCCTCCATTGGGCTCCTCGCTGAGCATAGAGCCTGCTTGAGATTCTCTCTCTGTCTCTGCCCACCCTTCCCCCCACACTCTCTTGCCTCTCTCAAAACAAAAGAAACCCAAAACAACAACAAAAACAACAAAAACCCAAAAGGCAAAGAAACCCAAATGGTAATAAGTATGTCTAGATTCCATAACATCCAAATTGCAAAATGATCACAATTCTGTGCATTTGAAATCTCCAAGTAGGTGTGTCATTCATTCACCCATTTGCCCATTTGCCCATCTATCCCTTCATTCCCTCACCCATTCAATAACATATTTATTGCTGGCCTCTTATATGCCAATTATTGTGCTAAGCTCTTGAGAATACAATAGCATTTTGAGTAAGATGTTTACAGTCCTTGCCTTCAAAGTGATTTAAGGGCTATTAGTAAAAATAGAACTACCATACGATCCAGAAATCCCACTTCTGAGTATCTATTGGAAGGAAACAAAAACAAAATATTGAAGAGATATCAGCACTCTCGTGTTCATTGCAGCATTATTCTTTTTTTTTAATTTATTTATTTGACAGAGAGTAATACAGGTAGATAGGGAACACAAGCAGGGGGAGTGAGAGAAGGAGAAGCAGGCTTCCCGCCGAGCAGGGAGCCTGATGTGGGGCTCGATCCCGAGACTCCAGGATCATGAACAGAGCTGAAGGCAGTTGCTTAATGACTGAGCCACCCAGGCGTCCCCATTGCAGCATTATTCTTAACAGCCAAGATATAGAAACAACCTAAATGTCCACCAACAGACGAATGGATAAAGAAGATGTGGTATGTGTCTCCAAAGCAATAGTATTCAACCAGGAGAAAGAAGAAAATCCTCCCATTTTCCATTTGAGACAAGGGACAGTCCTTGAGGGCATTAAGCTAAAATAAATCAGACAGAGAAAGACACTGCATGATATCACTTGTATGTAGAATCTAAAAAAAGAAGAAAAAGAATAAAAAGCCATTCTCAGAGAAGTGTAGGAAAGAAGTGGCTGCCACAGGCTGGGGGATGAGGAAAAGAGAGGTCGGTAAAAAGGGTACAAACCATCAGTTATGAGAAGGTCTGAGGATCTAATGTAAAACCTCATGACTCCAATTGATAACACTATATCCGATGATTAGTTGAAATTTGCTAAGAGTGGAACTCAGATGTTCTCCCCACACACACACACACACACAAGATCAATCGGTAATGTGATGGGCGCATTAATTCCTAGACGGTAGGATTTCTTCCACAGCCTGTCCCCGTAACAAATCACGATGATGCGCACTTTAAAGATCTTAAAATATCGTCCATCATACCTCAACCAAGCTGAGCAAAGGGGGTGTGCAGGGAGCAGTCCCTGTTTTCCAGGGTGCTGAACCAAAGGGCCAGTGGATGAGGCTGTCCCTCTTAGTCCCTTGGAAACAGGATTCCGGTCAGTTTGGTGACCTAATGCGCTCTTAGCGAAATCTCAGCCAGACGTGAATTCAGTTGTTCTGCTAGACGCATATTTTTGAGAGCCCTGAGAAGATGAGTCGTGATGGGGTCAAACTGCATTTTACAGGCATATCCAAGTGCCGTGATGTGATCCCGGGAGTCTTCTTGTGAGAACAACGACCGCAGAGACCCCGGGTGTCCTATTTGCTGCTCAGTGCTGAGTGCCCGTCATCTACCACATTGGCTGGCACTTAGAAGCCTCTCATTCAATCCACAGTTGCCAAATTAGGTGGCTGGTAATACACAAAGGCTGAGGTGCAAAGGATTTAATCGTGTTTTGCAAATCTTTGAAATCATCAAACTAAAGAATAAAGTTAGCTGGAGTCTTGGTCTTAATCGCCTGCCCAGGTCCCAGTTTAGAGGTCTGGTCCCAATGCTGTACTTAGATGAGCAAGCGTCCTTGCTTTCCTGCTTCCAGGGAAAGAGGCAAGGTTTTCAGATCAGATATAAAGTAACAGGAATAGGCACTGGTTACCGCCAACTGGCCTGTACTGACAATGTGATGATGGGCGCAGGGCTGGCTCAGTGCTTTACCGATGAGTCCATGAGTTGTATCTCCTTGACTCTTAGATGCCCACAGAGGCGGGGCACACCGTTCAGAGCCACTCACATCTCTTTGCAACAACAGAACCAAAGCCCAGCATGGCCACATTAAATATACTGAGCCATTAAAAGGCCTTTTAATTTCATGCAGAGAACAGAGTCATCTTAGACGCCGCTGGCAGAACTGTTTGGAGTGTTCCAGGCTTTTTGGAAAGCAACCGGATAACATCTATTAAAATTTAAAATGCTCAGATGCTTTGACCTAGCAGTCCCGACTTCTGGGACTCTATCCAACAGAAATAAAAACACCAGCATACAAAAACATGTGCAAAAAAAAAAAAAATGGACGCAAAATGAAGGGCCATCAGAAGGGTAGGTGAATAAATCATTCTTCATCTATTGTGCAATGCTCTGAAGCCATTAAAAAGGTAGCCACTAAAAAAGTAGAGGAATACTAGCTCTCTAAGAAGTATGATTGAGGGAGGAAAAGGAGAGTCAGGCAAATGTGTGTCACAGGATCTCCTTTCTGTAAAACAGAATTCTCTAGGTCTCTTTCTCTGTCTCCCTCTACAGTATATGTAAATATAACATGTAGCATTTACGTGTGTGTGCGTGCCTGTGTGCAATTTTTTTTTTTTTACAGATTTTATTGACTTATTTTACAGAAACACAGCTAGAGAGGGAACACAAGCAGGGGGAGTGAGAGAGGGAGAAGCAGCCTTCCTGCCGAGCAGGGAGCCCAATGCTGGGCTTGATCCCGGGACCAGGATCATGACCCAAGTGGAAGGCAGATGCTTAACGACTGAGCCACCCAGGTACTCCCTGTGTGTGATCTTATTAGTAAGAGAAAAACACGGAAGGATGTAAGTTGCTGCCATAGGCTGCTGGGGGAAGGGAATGGAGGCAGGGCTGATGTGAGGGAAGAAAGGGGGTGGTGGCCGTCAGCCAGGGGAAAAAGAAAATTAAACTACTTCCCTGAAAAAATAAAATAATATAATAAAACAAATCCTCTGATAATATTATCACACTTGTCTATTTGTGCAAGGTTACACATTTGTGGGATGGGGGAAGAGGCATCCTAACTTCAGAAAGGTTGAAATGTACTGGGAAAGGTGGGTCTCAGAATAGAGGAGAGAGAATTTCCTTGGACTTAATCCTTGCCGCCTTAATCCTTGCAGCAGTCCTAGAAAGATCAAGCACTGTTTGTACTTGTGTGTGTGTGTACCTATATATATCCAGGAGCACAGAGATGGAAATCTTGCCCCATTAGTCAACAGAGATGGGATTTGAATCTTTAGACTTTCTGGTTAAGAAGTTCATACCTTTTCCACTAAGATTATTTGTGAGTGTCCAAGTATATTAAATTCCATTGGAATTTCGTATTTTTTTTTAACAAAGGAAAGGTGTCTGCAATAGTTTATGGAGCTCTATTTTAAGAATCTGGGTCATCACAGTGTGGACCATGTTTCTTTAGATCTTCTCTCTTTACACTTCCCAGTTTCCCCCAGTGATTCCCAGGGCTGAGAAATAAAACCGTTCACTCCCCATAATCCTGGTCTCAGAGACAAATTTGGGAAATAAGCAGTAATCAGCAGAGGCAGAGACCTATGAGGCTTAACTGCTGTGTTGCTTCCTGGGTTTCCTCTGCTCAGGAAGCTGTAACAAAAGGCCACAAGCTGGGTGGCTTATAAAAAACACATTTCTTGCTCACAGTTCCAGAGGCTGCCAAGTCCAGGGTCCGGGCACCTGCGGATTCCCAGCCTGCTGGGGACGTGCTTCACGGACTGTCCCGTAGCTATGTCCTCACGTGGCTGAGGGTACAGGGGTTCTCTGGGGTCTCCTCGATTAGGGTACTAATCCCGTTCATAAGGGTTTCACCCCCAAGACCTGATCACCTCTCAAAGGTCCCACCTCCAAAAAGCACCACCGTGAGGGTGAGATTTTTAACGTATGAATCTGGGGGAGAGGGGACAGACACATTCCATCTCTTGCATTCTCCTTTGTCCTGGAAGGAATTAAGAAAGCTGAAAGCTGGAGATTTGTCCAGGCTCCCACTCCAGGGGTGAAATGCTTTGATCAGGTGGCCCTTAGAGGTGGCCGTCGTTTTGACAAGGAACAGGAATTCCCATTTTGGTTCCATTTGATTCTTCCAGCACCCCAGGTGAGACGGGTTCTCCCACTGGGTATTTGCAGTGCTATGTTCGTGCTGGAGCGGCCGCCCACTGCTGGAGGCTCATCCATCTTCATCCTGTTGCAACAGACCTAGGGAAGGCGTCCCCGGACCACATCCTGCAGTCTAAATCTGGTGCAAACACCATCCCACCATCCCATCCGTAAGAGCAAGGGCGGCTCAGCCGGGGCCCAGGGCGGCCCCGAGCTGGTTCCAAGAGCTGAGAGGTGTGCTTTCCTAAGGATCAGTTCTGCCTTAGAGCAGGGTTTTGTAAATTCCCAAATGCTTAGCCAGGACTAGTTTAGCTTTATGTGTCTGTCTTCTCTACTGAGATAAGGATTTTTTTTTTTTTAAACTAACTGAGATAAAACTCGCATACCATAAAATTAACACTTTATCATTTGAAGTGTACATGTCAGCGACATGTAGTATGTTCACTGTCTGGTGCATTCCTGCCTCTGTCTCCTTCCAAGAAACCCGGACCCACTCAGCAATCTCTCCCCATGCACCACTTCCCCAGTCCCTGGCAACTACTATTTGTCTCTACGCATTTACCTATCCTGGATGTTTCGTAGAAATGGAATGGGGCAGTAAGCTGGCTTTTTTCACTAAGTGTAGTGGTTGTTGTTTTTTTTTTAAATACTTATGTATTTGAGAGAGAACACAAGAAGGGGGAGCAGCTAGCAGAGGCAGAGGAAGAGGGAGAAGCAGACTCCTGCTGAGCAAGGAGCCCGATGTGGGACTCCATCCCAGAACCCTGAGATCATGACTTGAGCCAAAGGCAGATGCTTAACTGACTGAGCCAACCAGGCGCCTCCTCGTTAAACCTAATTACCTCCTGATAGGCCCCACCTCCAAAGTCAGTTACATGGTAGCGGGGGCTAAGGCTTTAAAATAGGAATTTGGTGGGACAATTAAGTCCATGACAGTAAACTTCTTATTTAGGACTGGCTATCCTGTTTTAGCATCATGATGTCTTAGGGCTGGAAGGAAATTTGTGGAGTTCCTTTGTCCAGGATTTCTCAACCTTGGCCTTATCAACATTGACATTTGGGGCTGGAACCCGCTGTACGGTGGGGGCTGTCCCAGGCAGTGTAGGGCGGCCAGGAACATTTCTTGCCTCTGCTCCCAAGATGCCAATAGTACAACCATCACCCCTCACTCCTGCCTAATTCTGACAACAAAAAACTGTTTCCCAACGTTGCCAAATGTTTACGAGAGGGGAGAACTTGTCCTCAGTTGAGAACCACTGATCCGATCTAATTCCTATTTGATATAGACACCCTAATTTTGTGATGCAGAAGCGTCCGATTTGTCTATGCCATCTCTGCACCTTGGTCCCTAGGTTTCTGACCTGTTTTTCTCCACATGCCTCACGGTTTCTGTTTCACACACGCAGAAAGCGTTGTCAATAAAAACTGTATGGGCTGCGCTCAGGAGTAAGCCAAGAGAAACCAGATTTTGAGCTCCCCGGAGCATAAAGAAATATCCCTGTGCAAAATGGATCGATTTTCCTCAAGGCATTCCTGCCTGGGAAGACGTCTATTTACTACAAGTTGAAGTGAAGAAGAACACTTACACAAGAAGGAAAATGTTTCAGGTAGATCAACAGAAATATCCCCTTCAATCATCAGCCCTTAGCCCTGCTACCAAAATGAGAGGGATTTATGCCAGCCCAGAGAACATGGTCTCAAAGTTTGCTCTGGAAAACTGTCCAGGGATTGACCTTTTTTTTTTTTCCTTTATTACTGCCCCAAAGGGTGCACAGACCATAATGAAAGAGATCAAGAAAAGAGCACAATGGATGAAAAATGACATCTCCATTCTTGGGAGCTGAAATGAGCTCTTTTTATGGCCGTGTGGGGCAGGGAGGAGACAGGATACATAGTTCTTTAATATTCTTGGATGGATTTCTTAGCATAGACGTGTACTAAGAAATCAAGTATTCCTGATGATTCAGGTGTTCTCTTCCTAAGAAAAACTGTGTGTGTGTGTGTGTGTGTGTGTGTGTGTGTGTGTGTGTGTGTGTGCCTGCTTGTTTATGTACAATATTTACGGTTCTATTGCTTCTATAGGGCATAGGATAGAATTTGTTATTTCTGGAGATAGCCTAGTTCTGTGTGATTCTCCACTCTGACTGTACGTTAGAATCCCCGAGTAGCTTTTATTACAGTTAGCCCATTTCCTCTCCTCCCTTTTTTTAAATAAAGATTTTATTTATTTACTTATTTATTTGAGGGAGAGAGCATGCGTGTACATGAGTGGCAGTGGGGGGTGGGCAGAGGGAGAGGGAGAGAGAATCTCAAGCAGACTCTGCACCTAGTGCAGAGAGCCTCACAAGGGGCTCGATCTCACGACCCTGTGGTCACGACTTGCACTGAAATCAGGAGTCAGATGCTTAACCAACTGAGCCACCCAGGCGCCCCAGGAGTTTCCTTCCTAATAAAAGACTTCCTCCCCCAGACGGTTTTGGCAACACCTGAAAACTCCGGTAAAATAAATTACTAAATCCTAAACTGTAAATCTGTCCTGGATCTTAGGAGAACAATTCAACCCACGAGTCCTGTTGCCCTAGATCTGCCATCCATTTCTGAATACAAAAGATACTACTGCTATTATGATTAGCAAACACTCTTCAAAATTTTGTCATAGTTAGAGAGGCAACACCAGTGTCAGGGGGCCCAGCCTTTCCATTAATGTAGCTCCTTTTCTGAAACACAATAAACCATATTTAGAAGAGAAAATTGTTTGCTAGTTAATGTGTTTCTCAAAGAAACAGCAGGCTACTATATGACCATGTGGCGTTAGCAGGAGAAATTCACTGACAGTTCTAATGGGGCGTAGGGCAAGAGAGAGGCATATTTGAGGCATTACAGAAAAACATTCACGTATCTTTCTTTGTTATTGTTGGAAGATAATTTTCAGGGGCGCTTGGGGGGGCTCAGTTGGTTGAGCAGCTGACTCTTGGTTTCGGCTGAGGTCATGATCTCAGGGTGGGGGTTGAACCCCACATCTGCATCTGCTGCATGCACAATGGGGAGTCTGCCTGAGATGGTCTCTCTTGCCCTCTGCACCCTCACTCTCCACTCATGCTGTCTCTAAAAATAAATCTTAAAAAAAAAGATAGTTTTCAGAAAAAGGTAAAATCATGTCTCTCACAATGATATAAAGATAAACACATGTTATGGGGGCACCTGTGTGCTCAGTTGGTTAAACGTCCAACTCTTGGTTTCAGCTCAGGTCTTAATCTCAGGGTCATGAGTTTGAACCTTATGTTGGGCTCCATGTTGGACATGGAGCCTACTTAAAAAAATTGTGTGTGTGTGTGTGTGTGTATGAAGGAAAAAAAAATTAAAACCCACATGGTAAAGATTTTCTTTGCTCAGTCCATGGGGAACCAAGTAGATGTCAAAACCCATTCAACAGAGTTTGAAGAATAGACTAATACATAGATCAGAAGTATTGACATGAAGGGGAACCCAAAAGTAAATCTAGGTTTTCCTTGAAGGAGAGACAAGTCAGTGGGACCGATACAAGCTAGACGAAGATAATGCACGTGCGCGAGCATTATTTTTGCCTTTTTCTATCACTACTTACAGCGTTGTAAAACAGCTCACAGACAAGGAAGGGCTAGAATCAGATAACCCAGAGAGGGGACCCGTAGGTGTGTAATCTCCCTTCGAAGCACTTTTCCCCGCGTGCTCTCCTCAAGAGGAAGCACGGAGAATCCAGTTTCTAAACTAACTGGCTTTCAGGCACAAAGAAAGTGACGCGCTTTTAAGAGTTAACGGTTAGGAAAATTGTCCTTGAGAGCTGAAAATGATTTCAAATGAAACCTGGTCCAGGGAAAGTCTGTACTTGTAAACAAGTCTGGAGGGGACTGAAAAATGAGGGGGAATGCAGACTATTAATTATCCAGACATTGATCTCTTGATGCCAAATATTTTATGGACTTGAAAGTACCATCCAGATGTTCAGCTTGATTGAAGCTGAGAGTAGGTAAGTCTTGCTGTTGTCATGTAGCTGGCTCAGCAAATATTATCTGCTGTAATCATATATATGATATATAATCACAGATATAACATCATATATGACAGTTACACATATAATCACATATATAATCATAAATGACATATAGGCACATATATGTAATCATATATCATAATATAAACATATATATAATAATCATATATATATTTATTCAAGTTCAGGGTCATTATCATATATCCTGTGACTTGTATCTACCAACCCTGCCTGGTTAACAGATGTTCTTTCAAAGAAGAGGCTGTTAAACACGGGAATCGGCACACGCTGGGAATTCCATGCATGTCTGCTGAATGCTATCAAGGTACTTGATTCCTAAGCCACTGAGGCACGTTGCTTCCCTTCCAGGAGGAGGTAGGGATACTTACTGGGCAAGATGCTGACAAGCTTCTAAAAATGGCCTTGAGAGAGAAATCACTTTGGCCTCTGTGCGACTGGAATTGGGTGTCTCGATTTACAGTACGTACTCAGCTGCCACTTGTATTATCTAAAAATAAAGCCAAGCAGCTTGAAGTTGGCGAGGGAGTCTAAACCCCTTGGTGTTCGATTGCTTACTGGCTTGATACATGCGGCGGCTCGGTGTATAAAGATCGGGAGACTCCGCACGGAGACCTATCAGAGGCGGGGTTTAAAGACAGAAATCCGAGCATCCATTTGTCTTCTTGCCACATTTATGAAACCAGCCATCTGGAGGCTCGTGGTCCAATAACACGACCTCTCGTCTGACCGGAGGCCTTTTCTCAAAGGCAGCATTTCCTAAGGCGTGTTCTGAGAAAGAGCAGCTGGTAATAGGTTTTCTAAGAAAAAGGGAGGACTCTGTCCGTAAGCTTGGGAATTGCTGGGTGAAATTTACTGATGCATAGGTCTTGACGGTAGGGATCAACAGGGTAACACAGAGCGCCGACTTCCAAGATGCAAGACCTGCCTTGGCGCGGGTCTCCTACGCTTACCTCTGCCCACCCTACTGCTGACCAGCATTTTTATCGCCCTCCTCTTTGGCTTATCTCTCCCTTTCCCCAAAACTTCCCGTTGCCTCTGACACCAACTACAAACTCCTCTACCATGATAGATAGAGATATTTTTTATCAGAGAGGGGGGAGGGGCAGAGGGAGAGAGAGGATCTTAAGCTCCACCGGCGGGGTGCAGTCTCAGGAGTCCAGCTGAAATCAATTAAGCTGGGACCTTAAGTGACTGAGCCTCCGTGTTCCACCTCTACCATTTTTTGTTGGTTGTTATTTAAGATTTATTTATTTACTTAAGCAAGAGCACAAGTTGGCGGGAGCGGCAGAGAGAGAGGGAGAGACAGAATCCCAAGCAGGACTACCTGCCAAGTGTGGAGCCCGACTCAGGGCTGGGTCCCGTAACCCCGAGATCATGACCTGAGCGGAAATCAAGACGCAGACGCTCAACCGAGCCACCCAGGCGCCCCTCATATTTATTTATTTATTTATTTATTTATTTATTTATTTATTTTTAAAGATTTTTTTTATTTATTTGACAGAGAGAAGCACAGCTAGAGAGGGAACACAAGCAGGGGGAGTGAGAGAGGGAGAAGCAGGCTTCCCGCCGAGCAGGGAGCCCGATGTGGGACTCGATCCTGGGTCTCCAGGATCATGACCTGAGCCGAAGGCAGTCGCTTAACCAACTGAGCCACCCAGGCGCCCCTCATATTTATTTTTTAATTTGAGGATAACACACCCTGCTGGGTCTTCCCTGCCCTCCTTAATCCGTACCTTCTCTCGCTCCCGACACACTTATTTCCCTCTATGCTCTGCAATTCACCTCTGATCTGGGGATCAGTCCACTTCATGTCCTCATCTGTAAAACGGGGCTAATGCGTACCTACCTCATCATAGTGATCGAGCAATTAGTGGGGGTAATACCACTGGGGCACTGAACAAGTGCCCAGCATGTGATAAGGGCTTGATCACAGCAGCTGTTAGTAATATTGTTGCTGATATTGTGGTGACTCCCTTCTTTGTGCCACGCCACCCTCCTTTCTTACTGACTGCTTCAGTGTGATCCTACCGTGCCTTGGTAGCAGGTCTGCTGATCTCCCTGCTTCGGCGGCTCCTTTCCCGTGGTGTCCACGTCTTTGCCCCTTCTGTAAAGGAAAATACCAGCGTAGCCCAGATTGTCTCCAACTCCCACCTACATAGAAATACAAGTGTTGCTAAGGTTCCAGGCTCCCCTTGTCCAGAAACCCCCATATTTCCTTCCAGTCCCTCCCTTATTTTGAAGAATTCCTTCCATTTCTGACCTCCTGTTACACTTCCCATCCTGGGTCCTTATCTATCTATCTCATCCCGTTGATTCTAAGTTCCTGTAGAGCAGGGACCAAGCCTTACCTTTGCTTTAATCTCCCTCTAGTGTTTCGGCCAGGGCTTGGCAAACTTTTCAGGTGTGGGGCTAAACAATAAATATTTTCAGCTGTGCGGGCCGTAAGGTCTCTGTCAGAACCACTCAGCTCTCCTGCCGGAGCCCCAGAGGTGCCGCACAGGAGAATGCCCGGATGAATGGGCACGGCCGTGCTCCTTAGCAGCTTTATTTCTGGACACCGAAATTTGGATCTCGTGTCATTTTCCCATGTCCTGAGATTTTCTTCTTGGGATTTTTTTTCCCCCCAACCATTTAAGTGGGTGTCTTCGGCCTACAGGCTTGTCAGCCCCTTGCCTAGACAAATTCCAGGCAGAGAGAAGGCGGTCAGATCCCAAGTGATGGCTGGTTTGCTGTAGGAGGAGAAGTTCTTGCTATTTTGCCTTTGCTGTTAGGCTTCCTTCCTCCCAGTCACCAGCAGCAGGTTTTTGGCTCTTAGAGCTTGTCGGGCAGGTAGGGAGAGGAGCTGCAGGAGGGAAGGGTGGGTGTGGTCTGGTATTCCTTTTATAGGTGCTCATTTGGGGGCTTTCCAACACCCAAAAAGATTGGGCTGTTGACAAGCCAATAGACATTGACTCTGCATAACCAAGAGGCTTTCCAGGTGTGGGAGCAACCTACTGATCAGCTTAAGGGGCTGCAAACAGAGTTTAAACCATGAAATAGAAGCGGATAAAAAATAAAAGGATGTAGGGCGCCTGGGTGGCTCAGTGGGCTAAGCGTCTGCCTTTGGCTCAGGTCATGATCTCAGGGTCCTGGGATCGGGGTTCGCACCCGGCTCAGAGCTCTCTGCTCAGCGGGGAGCCTGCTTCCTCCTCTCTCTCTGCCTGCCTCTCTGCCTACTTGTGATCTCTCTCTCTCAAATAAATAAATAAAAATTTTTAAAAAGGAAATAAAAGGATACATCTAAGGGTAAATATTAATTTGGGCAATTTTTATTTCACTGCTGCTTATGTGTGTATGTGGATACCAGGACCACTCTGTGCGGGTCTCACAAGATCACACTTACATAAGCTTGCAAAGCAGAGAAACTAAGGAGGAAAAAAAAGTTTACCAGAAGCGTGTGGACATCCTTACAGAAGGGAAAAAAAAGGCGAAATACCTGGGCTTTAAAAACAAGAGGACCCATGATAACTGTAGAGTTCTGGGTACAAAAATCAATCAATCAGTCCAAGTGGTAGAAAAGTCAAGCCAACTCAGCCCCTCCTTTCCTGTTTTTATCCCCAAGACACTGGGTCAAGATTCAAACACCCAAGGAGAGGAGAGAGAGACAAATTTCTGAGTTAACCTGTGTCAGTTCTGTTGCTTGAAAAGAATCTGACCCCCTGTGTGCGAAAACTCCCGAAATGAGAACCTAGGAAAAGGAGGCTGGACGCTACAAACTTTCCCCACATCCCAGTGCCTGACCTTTACAACTACTCTCAGGCAGAGGACCCTCCCAGGAGCAAACAGTGGCTGCATGGCGGTTGGGGTAAGCCAAGCCAAGGTCAAAGCCAAATGTGTATGTTGGTCCCGCTCAATCAGTACCCAAGCCTGGGCTATAGCAGGGGTCCCAACAGACAGCACTCCAAGAGGAAGAAAGAATCTCACAAATACAACGGAGGTGCACGACCCGAGAAAGAACAATGGGTGTTTGCAGAGCAAAATCTCTCTGTCCCTCCGCAGATGACCCCTTAGGGGTGAGGTTGTTTTTCCCTCTCCCATAAAAGTAACTACATTTTTTATTCTGAGAACAAGAAGATAAATGCTCATAATTTCTTTTCTTTTTTTTAACTAGATCATTAGTTTATTATAAAAGGATATAACTCAGGAGGAGCCAATGGAAGAGATGCGTAGGGCAAGGTATGGGGGATGGGTGGTGAGCTGCCAGGGGCCTGTCTCCCTGTTCATCCATGTGTTCAGCAGCCCGGAAGCTCTCTGAACTCTGTCCTTCCAGGGTCTTACGGAAGCTTCATCACCTAGGCATGGTTGAGTCATAGTCTCTGTAATTAAAAATACTGAAGATCATCAAAGAAAGCAAATGTTACTTAAAATAATGCTGCTACCCTCAGATAACCACTGACGACATCCTTTCAGATGTCCCTTTGTCCTCTTTCCTCTCCTTCCCCTTCCCCCCACTTCTCCTCCCCCTCTGAATCATGCTTCTCAAAGATAGCAAATCACATTTTGGAATCTGGTCCCTTTTCTCACACATTTCCACTGTTTTAGGGTACACAACCCCCCCCCACCACCACCATGGACAGGAGAGAGGGTTCTTTTTTTTTAGTGTTTGGAGGGAGGAAGTCTTTAGGCAGAGCTGCTAGGCTCAGAGCAGGTTAGAAGGGGCAGCTCAAGAGAAACTAGTCCTTGACAAATTAGATGTAACTTGCATAATTTGAAGCCATAGTAACAAGAATGAGATGCAACAGTCTAACTTGACTCAATAAACACACGTTTTTATCCTGTGTGCAAATGGCTTGCGGGCACTGGGAGAGGGAGGGAAACCGAGGTGAATAAAGCAGAGTTGCTTCCTTCCAGAAGCTCACCTTCTAGTATGGGAGAGAATCACAGACAGTGGCCTATGCCAGCTGGTGGGAAAAGCAGAAACCAGCACCAATAGGGGACACAGGGGAAGTGCAATTAACATGCAGCTATCAATTGGTTCGTTCTGATACATTTTCATTTCACAAATAGGAGAAATCTAGTCCATCTAGATTTCTTCACATCTAGTCCGTCTCACATTCGGGCCTCACCTGGATCTATTCCTGGTTGGTTCCTTTGCTCTCAGTTCCCAAGGTGGGGAATCTCTTCTGCTGGGCGCCTTTGCTTGGATTCTCTCCTTTCTCACCTCAGACTCCTTCTCACGCTTTTAAATGCCCTCCCCCCCCCGCCCCTCCCTGCCCCAAAGGCTTGCCTGCTCTGCGCAGGCTCAGTGCCCTTCCATCTTGTCAACTTCCTTCCCATGGTTACTCTTTCCCTTAATTCTGTTACAGAGGGGATCACACCTGTTGTTTCCCCAGCTCTTGGCAAGGGCTCAGTGAATATCGGTTGAATCAGTGATTGGCATCAGTGGCTCCATTTGCAGTCTGCTGTCTAGTTTCTAACACACTCTAATGAGATAAGGGAGCTGAGACTCATTGTCCTGGTTAAGATAGGGTAGCTCTGACTAGTTAACAAAGGGGGAGGCTAAAGCAGTGTGGGATGTTGGACTGAATCCTGCAACAGAAAAAGAACATCAATGGGAAAAGTGGCGAATTCAAATCAAGTCTGTGGTTTAGGGAACAGCATTGCACTGATGCAAATTTTAAGTAGACTCCACACGCAGCTTGGAGCCCACTGTGGGGTTTGAACTCACAACCCTGAGATCATGACCTGAGATCAACAGTTGGATGCTTAACCGACTGAGCCATCCAGGCACCCCTAAAATTCTTCATTTTGACACATGGATCATTGTTCTGTTAGAGACTGATATTAGGGGAAATTGGTTGCAGGGGACACGGGAACTTTCTGCAATATGACTGCAACTTTTCTGTAAGTCTAAAATTATTCCATAATAAAAACTGCATTTTAAGAAGGGAGGGAGATAAGAAGCAATGAAGTCAGCACGTGGATATGGTCTGTGGTGCAGAAGCTCTCTGAAAGTGTCAATATTAATGTCTTTTTCTGACCTTTGTTTAGAACTCCTTCCAGAATGCTGGGATAGCTCAGGGCTTTCTGGCTCTGGCTCTGTGATAGTCAATCCAGAAGGGCTTTTCTGTGGTTAGTAAACTCATTCAAGTGTTGGAGGTACAGAGTGAGACTTGGACAAGGAGCCAGAGGGACCACACTGAGCTTTCTGTTCCCTCTTAGGCAGTCACCTGTGAGGTGTCACTTTCAGGGCCGGAAATGAACAAAGTTGGCCATGCTCAAGAATGTGAGGAAAAATAACAAAAAGGTTTTTCTTCCCATGTACCAAGTTTTATTGACTAATTTTGTATTTTCAGAGAAATATCAGGTTCCCCCATTTTTAATCACATTTATTTTTTTAAAGATCTTAATTATTTATTTGAGAGAGAGCACGAGCAGGGAGCCCAACACAGGGCTCAATCTCAGGACCCTCCAGATCATGACCTGAGCTGAAGGCAGATACCTAACCTACTGAGCCACCTAGGCATCCCTAATCACATTAAAAGATATATATGAAATTCTTTAAATATTAAAGCCTGTCTTGACACTAACTGAATAATGACTAACCCTATTTCTCTAACACTCGCCCAGCACCTCAGTTCAGTGTAGGACACTGATTAAGGTTCTACTGAGTGAATGGGACAACAGCAGTGGTAATCTAAAAAAGGTGAAGTCCTACATCTGGGATCAAATAATTTTCATTCTCCTAGAAGACGGTCTTTTGTGATCTCAAGAGTGTTTTAAAAGTCTCAAAAAAAAGAAAGGGGGGGGCACCTGACTGACTCAGTTAAGCCTCCAACTCTCGATTCTGGCTCAGGTCATGATCTCAGGATCGTGAGATCAAGCCTCGTGTCAGGCTCCATGCTCAGGGGGGGTCCGCTTAAGATTTTGCCTCTCCCTCTCCCTCTGCCCCTCCCCCTGTGCGCGCGCGCGCACACACACACACACACACACGTGTGTTCTCTCTCTTAAATAAATAAATCTTTTTTAAAAGTCTCAAAAAATGAGCTTGCAAAATTCACTCCCTTACACTGCAATAATAAATGCAGGTAGTAGACTTGTTTAAACATATTTTGCAAAGTCAAGCTATACCTAATCAGATCACAGTGTCAAAACTTATGTCTCATTTTGTTAATGCCTAACTGATTTTTTCCTCTGCTGCCTAACTTGTAATCATTAGAAGCTTAGCCATGGCCAGTGATTAAACATTACGCGCTTTGATGGAGAGCAGTGGAGCTTGAATGTGCTAACAAGTCCTTCTCAAATAAGCCGATGGAAGGGACCAAGAACTGTCAAGTTTCCAGCCCTACTTGCCTTCCATTGGGTCACTTTCTCTCCCATAGTACTTACTGAAATCACCTCTGCCCAGATACCATCTCACTCCACCGGAGATTCTAATCTCTGGGGACATGCAATAGGCTTCTGACCGTAAATGACTTTGTTTTTTGTTTTTGTTTTTTTTAAAGATTTTATTTATTTGACAGAGAGAAACACAGCCAGAGAGGGAACACAAGCAGGGGGAGTGAGACAGGGAGAAGCAGGCTTCCTGCCGAGCAGGGAGCCCGATGTGGGACTCGATCCCGGGTCTCTGGGATCATGACCTGAGCCGAAGGCAGTCGCTTAACCAACTGAGCCACCCAGGCGCCCCCCATAAATGACTTTGTGTGAAGCTGCAAGATCAAGATCAGTACTCTCTTATACTGTGAACATGGTGGGGACTGAGCAGGAAAAATGGAGATCAACACTCAGAAAATTACATTTGAAAGGCTCTTCTTTGAACAGAGCAGCTAGTGGGATTTGGTTATGATGAGTATTTTGTGAGAAATCATTTACACGGGCTCCGAAGCATCTACAATGTCTTGCAACAAAGAAGGCTTGAAATGAATAGGGAAAGAATAGGAAAATGTCATCTGAAAAAAGCACAATGATGGCCACCCTAGGGTGTTCAACCATCTTGGTTTGCCTGGGACTGTCCGAGTTGAGCACTGATAAGTCCTGTATTCCAGGAAACCATCAACCCCGAGCAAGCTAGGCTGATTGGTTGACCCTATGACATGATTTATGGAGATTGCAACATAAGAAGGTGTTTGCCGCCCAATGGTGTACAATACAGCTGGTCACCCCCTGCTTATCGCTGGCATGAAAAGCCAGGTACTGTGATGCTGAAGACAGCTGCTTCAAGTAGGCTTTGGCCCCCGAGGAGAAAAATATATGTATGGAATGAGCTCGTATATTGGATGCACAACAACCAAGTCAACAAAGCAGGCTAATGTTAACTAGATAACAAGACTGGAAATAGCTTTATTTTAAGGAATGCTCCTCCCAAACCCCCTTCTGGGTTGTGAGTTTGAGCCCCACACTGGGTGTATAAGGGATGTTTCTTTGAAGCATTCACCAGAAAGGCGTTTAACCTCCATACTGAAGCCAGGGGGCTTCTGGCCTGACTTTTCCTCCATTTTCTCAGAAAGGACACAGTTAATGTTTGTCTGTGCTTTAGAGCAATTTCTGGCTAACCAAGTTGACATTTTCCTTTCTTTTCAGGCAGTGGAGACGTAGTAAGAGACTTAATTAATTTTGTGGTATTTACTGCAGGGGCTGCAGGAGACACTGTGAGTAAGTTTTTAAAAAGTCTTTTAGGGGCGCCTGAGTGGCTCAGTTGTTAAGTGTCTGCCTTCAGCTCAGGTCAGGATCCCGGGGTCCTAGAATCGAGCACCACATCGGGCTCCCTGCTCAGCAGGAAGCCTGCTTCTCCCTCTCCTACTCCCCCTGCTTGTGTTCCCTCTCTCACTGTGTCTCTCTCTGTAAAATAAATAAAACCTTAAAAAATAAATAAATGAAAAATCTTTTAAAAGTCATACATGCTCATTATAAAAATTCAAGCAATACAGAATGTAAACAGTAGAAAATCAAAGCCATTTCTCACCCTCAAACTACCCTCAGATTTGGTGGACATATATGACCACATGTATTTCTTTAAGGAAAGGAATTATATGAGTAAACATAGCTTCATTTCTTCACTCAAAATATCATGGCCAGCTCCTATGTCAATAATACAGAACTAATTCATCCACACCCTCTTTTTTTCTTTTAAAGATTTATTTATTTATTTGAGAGAGACACGCAGAGAGAGCAAGCAGGGGAGGGGCAAAGAAAGAAGGAGACAAGAGAATCCCCACTGAGAAGGACCCCAACTCAGGGCTGGATCCTAGGACCCCGAGATCATTACCTGAGCTGAAATCAGGGATCTGATGCTGAACTGACTGAGCCACCCATGTACCCCATAGCTCATCCTTTTTGATGACTGCATAACTTTCCAATGTCTGGATACCCCTAACCAGTTCCCTACTAATGGACACATAAAACACATAATATTTTTGCTCTTCTGTGAATACTACAATAAATACCTTTTTTAGTTTTTTCACATCTATCCCATTATTTCCTCTGCATAAATTCTTAAAAGTGGAATTGCTGGATGAAAGGAAAGGTGTTCCATTAGGTTTGGATTGCAAGAGGAACATAAGTCTGAATTCATTTTCTGCAGTTCACTTTGAAACTATATTAATGATGCCAAAAGAAAATATGATTCAAAGTTAACATGATGTAGTAGAAAAAGTAGCAGACTAGGAGCCCAAATTCCTTGGTTGCAGTCCTGGTTCACCCACCACCTCTCTGACCTTTGACAATACCCTTACGCTGACTCTTGTCTCCCACTGTATCTTGTCTGCATCTTCCAAATAACTGGCAGAGTCACTTTGTACAATGTGACTGTGACCCTCTGTTTAAATCCATTAGGAATTCACCATTGCCTTCACCTGCAGCTGAATTCCTGAGCTCCCTAGCAGCTTCCTTTTTAGCTTTCTCTCCTTCCACATACCCTATCAGGACCTTGGATTCCAGCTGCCAACATCTCCTTGTATTACTTTCAAAGATTACAGTTTAACATGCCTCCAGGCTTTGTTTGTGGTTGTTCCCTCCTTCTAGAATACCTGGTTCCCACTTCTCTGACCTGCTAACTCCTACTCATTCTTCAATAAACAGCCTGGGCTTCTTACCTCCTTGGAAACATTTCCTGATCTCTCCAGGTTGAATGGATAGCTCTCCTTTTGGCTTTTGTGGACATAATGTATTACCCCATGCATCCTCTGGAATGTAGCACTACTCATACTGCATTATGACTGACTGTTTTGTCTGGGTCACATCTCTCTTTAGATGGCAGAAACCATGACCTGTTCGTCTTTGAGTCCCCAGTGTCTATCACAGTGTCTGACACAAGTAGGTGCTTGCTGAATCCTTGTGGAATAAAGCAACTGATCTGACAAATAAGTGATTACATTCAGTGATACAAAATTCTGTGATCTTATGGGAAATAAAGTTCACAGGAGCCCCAGAGCAATCTCTAAAGAAATAACTCAAAAGAACATCGTGATGGGGCACCTCGGTGGCTCAAGTGTCTGCCTTCAGTTCAGGTCACGAAATATTGGGCTCCTTTCTCAGCAGGGAGTCTACTTCTTCTTCTACCTGTCTCTCTCTCTTTCTCTGTCTGTGACAAAAAATAAATAAAATCTTAAAAAAATAAGATGGTGAAAAACAAATGAACAAAAGAATTAAAATGGCACACTAGAAAATAGAAAATAAAAGAAGTCAGGAGAGGAGAAACAGAAGAATAAAAAAAACAGGAGACACATAGAAAACATATAGCAAAATGGCAGGTGTAAATCCAACACATCAATAATCACATTAAATGTAAATGGATTAAATGCTCCAATCAAAAAGTAGAGATTGTCAGACTGGATGGGGGAATGGGGAAGATCCAACTACATGCTGCCTACAAAAGAAAAATGTTAGGTTCAATGACCCAAATCGGTTGAAAAGAAAAAGATGGAAAAATATATACCAGGCAAACACAAGAGAACAGGAGCGGCTCTACTAATGTTGAACAAAATAGACTTTAAGACAAAAAAACATTACTAGAAACAAAGAGGGACATTTTATCAGGATGAAAGGCCCAATCCAATCAGGAGTTACAACATTTATAAACAGAGATGTGTCTAACCATAAAAGTAGAAGGGAAGAGTAGAATGAGTTTTATGTGTTTTCGGAAGCATCCCTTGGAACCTCTCCAAGTTCTTTACCTGGTGACCTCTTCTCTGTTCCATTTGAAGGCATCGTGCTCAGATGCACCATAGTGGCAGCTTTGATGAAGAAGAGAAATCACAGCAGCATCAGTACAAAATATCCTAAGGGAGGAGGCACCATCATTTTCAGGTGGGGTGGTGAAGGGTGCTTGAGAGCCCTTCTCAACATCAGCACCTCTGGTCTCCAGACTTTTGTTCTTCTCTTCTCAGGTCTCTGTTCCCTTGGTTGCTCTCCCTCTTGCCACACCTCACTTCTCATTAGTTCTGTTCTTGATGCCACCAACCTTCCACTTTTTGCATGGAATGAGCACATTTTCTACTTTAATTCCTGTCCCACTTTCAGACATACAGTACCATCTTCTGGTGTGACCGTGAAGCTCCAATTTAAATGACTGCTTTAAAATTCCCCTATTCTTCTCCAACTTCTAAGGAAGTGGGATTCCCAAGAAGAATTCTCTGAGGGGGTTGAGGATCCTCTGCGAGGGCTGCAAATTGGAAATATCCTGGGAGGACTAACTTGTCCTACCTACAAAAAAGAACCTGCAAACCACAGGTCCAGGGAGTTGGGGCCGGTGCTTGGGACCCTGGAGCCAGCTTGGCCAGAGAGGGGTGGGGGGACAGATAAAGAGGAGATTCAGGGAAGTGTCAAGGGTGTACAAGGAGAAGAGAAGCAAAACGAGAACATTTACGAATTTTGCTCTGGGATGAGTCAGATAACCATTTCTTCCTAAAGCTTCAATTAAAGAGAAAATACATTACTTACTATTGGACAACAGTTTGTTGCCTTTGTTTTTTCTTGTCATTTTTGATGTTAGTATGTGCCAAAATCAGCCTGAAGGTGGCCAGAGGTAGGAGCAAGGGTGGGCCACATTGAGACTAGGCAGTCACTTCGGCCCATCAGCGAAGCAGCTTCACACACGAATGACTACTGGCTGAGCACGCAGCAGCTCTGTCTAGCTACCGGGTCTCCAGGGTCAATGAGATGCTGTGCCTGCCCTCAAGGAATTTATGGGCTGGTGAGAGAGACAGCCACATTAATACATAATGATATAATATGTTAAGTGCCTCATAAGAGGGAAGATCTGGGAAAACTGGGAATGCAGAGACTTCTGGCCCAGCCTGCGGAGCCCAGGAGAGCATTCAGACAAATGACCCCTGTGCTCGGGTGACCAGATAAGGAAGGGAACTAACAAAGTCGGAGAAGCGCGAAACAGTGTGGTGCTTCCTGGAAACTAAAAGCAGTTGTCAACAGAACATACTTGCATGGGTTCTATTCTTACCCTTCCTTCCTCCCCTCCCCTTCTCTCCCCTCCCTTCCTCCCTCCTCACACTCATCCATTCACCTATGAGGGTTCATGCTGTGTCCTCTAGGTGCAAAACTTGCTGCTAGAAGCCAGGAATAAACCACAGCATGGCCCTCATGGAGCTAAAGATACAAACAGAAATCTAATTTCCACCCATTTTAAGTGCTCTGCAGAGAAGTCCAGGTAGGGCTGCCAGATAACAATGTCCAGTTAACTTCCAATTTCAGACAAACAAGAAACCATTTTTGAGGTATAAGTATATCCCATGCCACATTTGGAACATACTTATACTAAAATGTTCATTTGTCTGAAGTTGGAGTTAAGGCCAGGTCTGGGGCAGAGGTGGGGAGGTCGTCAGAGACGGTGTGAGAGCTGCAGAACAGAAGCCTTTACCTGGGATAGGAGTCCGGGATAGAAAGGTATTTCTGGAGGAGGAAACCGCAGGAACCCGAGCAGCAGCCGTCTGGGCAGACAGAGCATTTGAGAGACGTTCCCCCCCCCCCCGCCCCCCGGCCCAGGGCTTTAGGACAGAGATTTAATTTACTGGGACATGGACAGAGGAGAAGCAGTGAAAAATGAATAAATAGATCACATTTTTAAGGAGGGTGCTATAAATGTCAGGTACAGTGACTCAGGTTATTGATTCTAGAAGATTAGTCAAAGTGGGGCTAGACGCCGGACTCACTCAGTCCTTCCGTTGCCAGATGTCAAATAACTCAGCCACGGGGGCTGGGAGGCAGGCAGGCCAGGATTCTGAAACCATGTGGAATCATCCCTCAGTGCGTGGGACTTGGCCGGTAAACATGCATCCACAGAGAGTTTCAAAAACTGCACAGGGTTCTGGGAGGTCCGTTTGTTTCTGCCTGAATCTACAGTGCAGCCTAACCGATCTGAGAGACACCATTGCGGAAACCTTTCAGTAAAGGAAGCAGGTGTTCCTGGCCATGTGGCTGGAAGGTCAGGGGGTGAAGATGGTATGAGTGAGCAAGGCCCCTGGGTGGCTCAGTCGGTTGAGCATCTGCCTTCGGCTCGGGTCATGATCCCGGGGTCCTGGGATTGAGCCCCGTGTTGGGTTCCCTGCTCGGTGGGAAGCCTGCTTCTCTCTCTCCCACTCCCCCTGCTTATGTACCCGCTCTTGCTGTGTTTCTCTCTGTCAAATAAATAAAATCTTAAAAAAATTTTTTTGCCAGTCTGATATTTGTTATTTTATTTTTGCGTTTTCCTGATTACCAGTGAGGTGAAACATCTTTTTATATGTTGGCTGGACATTTGAATTTCCTCTTCAGGGAATCCTCAGTTCATACCATTTTACTTACCTGCCCCCCCACCATGCTGTTATTTGCAGGGCATACTTTATGTTTGATTCTGATCACAGGTATATTTGTGTGTGATAAATATCTTCGTTCAGTCTGGCCTCTCTTTTTTCTTTTTTTTTTTTTTTTAAATATATTTTGTATTTTATTTTATTTTATTTTTTTTTTTTAAAGATTTTTTTTATTTATTTGACAGCGAGAAACACAGCGAGAGAGGGAACACAAGCAAGGGGAGTGAGAGAGGGAGAAGCAGGCTTCCCGCCGAGCAGGGAGCCCGATGTGGGACTCGATCCCGGGTCTCCAGGATCATGACCCGAGCCGAAGGCAGTCGCTTAACCAACTGAGCCACCCAGGCGTCCCCTCTTTTTTCTTAACATCTAAGATTTGTACTGTAGATGCAGTTGTTAAGAAATAATAGAGAGTATGCCTGCATGGCTCAGTCAGTTAAGTGTCTCTCCTCAGCTCAAGTCACGATCCCAGGGTCCTGGGATCAAGTCCCACGTCGGACTCTTGCTCAGCGGGGAGCCTGCTTCTCCCTCTGCCTCTGCCTGCAGCTCTGCCTGCTTGTGCGCTCTCTCTGTCTCTGACAAATAAATAAATAAAATCTTTAAAAAAAGAAGTAACAGAGAGATATCTGTTTACCTTTCACCCATGTTCACCCAGAGGTAGAACTATGCATAACTATGGTACAATATCAAAAGCAGAGCATTGACATTTATCCAATCTGTTGGTATTATTCAGATTCCCCAGATTTACAAGTACTGTGTATATGTATTAGCATGTAGGTGTTAAACTATAGGTTTTTGGGGGATTTATTTATGTATTTAAGAGAGAGAGAGAGAACGTGCATGGGCAGAGTGGGAGGGCAGAGACGGCGAATCCTCAAACAGACTCCATGCTGAATGTGGAGCCCCACATGGAGCTCAATCTCTTGAGCCATTTGATCACAACCCATGAGACCATCTGAGCCGAAAGCAAGAGTTGATAATTCAACTGTCTAAGCCACCCAGGTGTCAATTTTGTTGATTTTTCTCTACTGTTTTGATGTTTTTGGTTCACCGATTCTGCTCTTCTCTTATTATTTCCTTCCTTCCATGTTCTTTGAATTTATTTTGCTATTTTTAAAATTTTCCTGAGATAGGAACTCAGATTACTGATATGAGAACTTTCTCTTTTCCAGCATGTTTAGTGCTATAAATTTCCCTCTCTCTACTGTTTTAGCTGCATTCCATGTATGTTGATAGACTGTAATTTCAATTTATTTGGTTCTTTTTTTGTCCTTTGAGATTTTTTTGAACCAAGGATTATTTAGAAGTATTTAGATTATTTAGAAGTAATTTCCAAGTGTTGAGAGATTTTTCTGTTATATTCCTGTTATTGATCCCATTATGTTCAGAGAACATAACCTGAATGCTTTCAATTGTTTTAAATTTGTTAAATTTGGGCTTGGGGTCAGGATGTGGTCTATCTTACCATTCCATGGGCACTTGGGGGAAAAGTGCATTCTACTGTTGTTGTGTGGAGTGTTCCAGAAATACCAGTTACATTGAGTTAGTCGATAGAGCTCTCACTTATTCTCTATCTTTGCTGACTGTCTCTCTAGTAGTCCCATCCATGAGTGGGACTGATAGTGAGGTGTTGAAGTCCCCAACTGTAACTGGATCTGTGCCATCCTTTACACACTGTCAGTCTATTTCATATATCTTGATGTTTTAATGTTTGGTGCATTAACTGGAATGCTATATCTTCTGGATGGACTGACTCTTAACATAATGTCCCTCTTACAATTTTCTGTGCTCTGAAGTCTACTTTATCTGCTATTAGTATAGCCACTCCTTCTTCTTTTGATTAACATTTGTATACTTTTTTCTATTATCTAACTTTCAACTCACCTATACTGTTGTATTTGAAGTGAGTTTTTTGTAGATAATATATTGCTGGATCATGTTTTTCTATTTACACTGCCAATTTTGGGGGCTATTTTAGTTGATATAGACCATTTACATTTAATATAATTATTTTTGTGTTAGGGCTTAAGTCTTAACCCAATTCTACTAGAATCATTATGTTCTTCACTGCTATGAATTCACAGTTAGAAACAAACATCAGTTTCACTCAAGAATGTTCTTGATGAGTGGCTCAGCCAGTTAAGCATCTGACTTCAGCTCGGGACATGAGCTTCGGGTCCTACGATCAAGCCGTGCACTGGGCCCCCTGCTCAGGGGGCAGTCTGCTTCTCTCTCTGCAACCCTCCTTCACTTGTGCTCTCTCTCACAAAAATAATTACTAATTTACTTTGACTAATTTTTTTAGAATTACTAATTTCTTTTGACTCTTGACCCTTGAGTACATGTCTTTTAAATATTCTGGATGATGGGATGGGAAGTACGTATAAAGCACTTTTTTGTATTCTGAAGGAAAAACACTGCAATTGCTTGAACTGAACTAGCTGCTTTTTTAAAAAAGATTTTATTTATTTGACAGAGAGAGAGATCACAAGTAGGCAGAGAGGCAGGCAGAGAGAGAGGAGGAAGCAGGCGTCCCGCCAAGCAGAGAGCCCAATGCGGGCCTCGATCCCAGGACCCTGAGATCATGACCTGAGCTGAAGGGAGAGACTTTAGCCCACTGAGCCACCCAGGCACCCAACTAGCTGCTTTTTGGGGGGTATAAAGTGCCATTTTTACTTAAAAGAATAACTGACAATTTTCAAGGCTTGGGTGTTTGCCAGACAGTTTCTCAAAAGTGAATGAAATGAGGCTGTCGCTTCGAGGAAAACAACTGAGAGTATTTGTTGCCAGTGATAACACTTGAGCTTTCTTTCTTTCTTTCTTTTTTTAAAGATTTTATTTATTTGACAGAGAGAAACACAGCCAGAGAGGGAACACAAGCAGGGGGAGGGAGAGAGGGAGAAGCAGGCTTCCTGCCGAGCAGGGAGCCCGATGCGGGGCTCAATCCCAGGTCTCCGGGATCATGACCTGAGCCGAAGGCAGTTGCTTAACCAACTGAGCCACCCAGGCGCCCCAACACTTGAGCTTTCAATAGACGACCAGAGTTTTGGAAAACCTGCCTCTGTTCCCATGAGCTTGACAGCTTCCCAGCACATGACTTCTTAGATGAGACTGGTAGTAATGTGAATTAATGTGATTTTTCTAGCGAAATGTATCAACATTTAGAGATTAGCATAACTTAATGAATCAATATTTCCTAAATGACCAATGTATGATATTGCAAAATGATGCCTGGTTAAAACATCTCTTCAAAGAGTAAGATAGACCAATGGGTTTTCTTGTAACAGAGTATAAAAGGTTCACTGATGTAGTTTCAGAATCCACATGCAGCTAACCTTGAAGATACTACTTCTTTAGTTTTGGTCTAGGAGAAAATAAGAATATCCACCACAATCTGGAAAGGCTATTAAAACTACAGTAGCCAAATGATGAAAACCTAAGTGTCCATCTACTGATGAATGGATAAAGAAAATGGTGTATATATATGTGCAATGGACTATCACTCAGCCATACAAAGAATGGAATCTTGCCACTGGCAACAACATGGACGGAATTGGAGAATATCATGCTAAGCAAAATAGGTCAGAGAAAGGCAAATACCATATGATTTCACTCATATGTGGAATTTAAGAAACAAATGAACAAAGGGGAAGAGAGAGAGAGAGAGAGAGAGAGAGAGAGAGAGAGAAAGAAACTAGGAAGCAAACTGTATAGAGAATACAGTGATAGTTACCAGAAGAGGGGGGCAGAGGTGGACTGGGGGAGGTGTGGGAATGGGTAACAGGTGATGGCGATTAAGGCGTGCACTTGTCGTGATGAGCACTGGGTGTTGTATGGAAGCACTGAATTACTATATTATACACCTGAAACTAATACTACACTATAGGCTAACTAGAATTTATTTTTTTTTAATTTTAAATTTTCTTTTTTAATTTTTTTTCAGTGTTCCAAGATTCATTGCCCATTCCCCACACCCAGTGCTCCATGCAATAGGTGCCCTCAGATAAAAACTTTTTAAAAAGGCCATTAAATTACTTATCTTTACTAACCACATACTCCATGTAAGGCTGGATTTTCTTTATGTGCTCCAACGAAAACAATATAACACAACTGAATAAGTATAGGAGCAGATATGAAAATAGCCAGACATTAAAGACATTTGTAAAAATGCAGAACAGTGCCACTAATTAGTTTTTTTGTTTTGAAAAACTGAGTTTTTTTTAAATTAAAAATGTTATTTATGTTAATACGTGAGTTTGTATCAATTATTTTTAAATGAATTAAATCTTTCTAAAAGTTCTCAGTTTTAGTTTATTTTTATAATAAATGTTGATAGATATATAAACAAAACTCTTTGGGTCCTCAATAATTATTTTGAAGAGTTGAGAATTACTGATGTATGGCCTGAAACAGGGACGCAATTTTATTTTATTTTTTCTCCTGTGAATAACTAGTTTCCCCAGTACTGGGGAATCAACCCTGTCTCTACTGGTTTACAATGTAACCTCCTGCCTTTAGCACACTTCCATATGCATGCATGTCTAGACGATATTTTATTACGTTTTTCTGTTTCCCCATCTATATGTCAGTTCCACAGTACCTTAATTACTGTTGCATAATATTATCTTGCTATCGGGGGAGAATTTGACCATTTATGATACAAGTCTTCCCATCCATGGCCCTGGTATATATTTCCACTTATTTGGATTTTCTCTTTATGTTCTCCAATAAACTTTCATCACTTTCTCTCTGAAGATTTCACATATTTTGTTAAATTTATTCCTACAAGAACTTTACAGCTTTATTTGCTGTTGTGGTTTCTTAAATGAAATTTTTGATTAATTGTTACTGGAGTATAGGAATCTTACACATTTGGGGGGGATATTAATCATGTAACTAGCAACTTTACTAAATTCTTTTTAATCTAGATGCTCTTAAGTTTTCTTTGCAGACCATCACACAATCTGCAGAAACACTATTTTGTTTCTTATACTTTTTTTTCTCATCTTATTGCATTGGCTCAGCCTTCAAGTGTAATGTTAATAGTGGTGATTTTGTACTTCATCAAATGCTATGGCTTACTGACTCTGAATTCCTGATGGTGAAGAGTGTCTGTGATAGGGCTGTTCAGGTGTACTGTTAAGGTGGTGTGGTATGGTGGGTGAGGTAGTCTAGCATGGTGGTTAAGAGTGTGGTTTTGGGAGTCCCGTGATCTGAGTTCACATCATAATTGTGTCTTGTTCTAACTCAGGAATCTTGGCATTCATTTGATTTCTTACAGACTTGGTTACTTCACTTGTAAAAACAGAATAAAAATAGGGGTGCTTGCATGGGTCAGTCGGTTAAGCATCCGACTCTTGGTTTCGGCTCAGGTCGTGATCTCATGGGTGGTGGGATCGAGCCCTGTGTTGGGGTTGGAGCTAAGTGGGGAGTCTGCTTGAAGGGTCTCTCCCTCTGCCCCTCCCTTGATTCGTGCTTGTTTTTCTTCCTCTTTCTCTCTCTCAAATGAATAAGTAAATCTTAAAACAAAAACAAATGTCAGAAATACAATATTTTTGTGAAGATGACATAACATAAACATTAGTTTTTGTTTGAGCTCCTCTACCCCGGAGAGGATAATTAGTCTATTACTAAGTTCCCACTTAGGCAGTGGTGGATTTGTCAAGACAACTGAGTGCATTTTATTGCTTTCTCTCAGGTCAACTATGCAATTACCTCTTCTATCTTCAAGTTCAAGGTAGTGAATGTGTCTAATCTATAAATATTAATCTCTTTGTGGAGATCCCTTGAAAGGAAGGAAAATATTGGGATAAAGCAAACTTAAAAAAAAATACTTTTTCCTAAACACATACCACAACTTTCTGTTAAATCTTGACAACTCAGCATCAACTCAAAAGACTGAATTTGGAAATTCATTTAGTATTTGGGAAAGGCCCTTTGCCAATATTTAACAGTATTTTAAATGAACCTCTCCTTTGCCCCAGGAAGTTCCCTTTTATTTCTGTGTTTTACACACATTTGCATGAGTGCATGAAGTTCTCTATAATGGCATTTCATTACAGCATTGTATCTGCTAATGAAAATGTGGAAACAACTCGGTATCTATCAATAGGGAAGTGATCAAGCTTTGGTAGAACTTAATTTTTTTTAACTTTTTCTTTCTTTTTTAAAAAAATATTTTATTCATTTATCTGAGAGAGAGAGCATAAAGGGAGAGGGAGAAGCAGACTCCTCACTGAGTCAAGGGTTTGACCCCAGGCCCTGATCCCAGGACCCTAAGACCACGACCTGAGCCGAAGGCAGGCACTCAACTGACTGAGCCACCCAGGTGCCCCAAACTTTTTTTTCTTTTTTTAAAGATTTTAAAATTGAGCCCAATGTGGGGCTCTATCTCAGGACCTCAGGATCATGACCTGAGCTGAAGGCAGCCACTTAACTGACAGAGCCACTCAGGTGCCCTGGCAGAGCTTAGGGGAAAATACTATGTAGCTATATGGAAAAGACTGCAGTAGATCTATTTTGAAAATCAAGGAAAAGGTCTGCAAGGCATGTCAATTAGGTAAAACAAAAACAAAAACAAGTTGTACAATATGTAGAATATTCCCATTTCTGTAAAAAACACCACCAAGAACCCTGCACACAAACATATATGTATGCCTACCCAGCCATCACCAGTGGTTGGTCACTTCCGGGAGAGGCACAAGTCCGGAGGAGAGATGTCAAGGGAATACTCTTCTTTACTTTTTTAGTATACTTCTAGATTGTTCCATTTTTCTACGATGAGAATTAATTCACATATTGCTTGTGCAGTTCTAAAACATCATTGGGACCCTGAACCGACTTTCTGGGAAAGACAGAGATGTTTCCTTACGGGACAGAATCCATTGCCATTGATATGGGCAAGATGCCTGCAGCTCCTCGGCCTGCCCCAAGTAGCAGAGTAGGAACCAGCCTTGACAGAAAGAGAAAAAAGGCCAGGTCTTACTCTGAGGGACTGCCCAGAGGTATGGGATGATGCCGAGGTCACATCTCTGTCTCTAAGGGAAAAAGTCCTGCCCAGCACATGGACTGAACTGGATGCCTTGATGCTTAAGGTCCATACCCAAAACATGAACCCATGAGGTGAGCCGAGATGCTCTTCCCTATTGCCTAGGGTTGGAAGTAGGGAGTGAGATGTCTTGGTGGCCACCAGAACCATCCGCTGGTTTGGCTTTGGGCCCTGTCTATGGGGCAGCCCCCTGTGGAGGGGCAGCCTGGGGGCAGAGGGCTGATCCGGGAAGAAGCTAGTTGCTTTCTGTGCAGAGCAGCATGGAGCTGAGTCAATCTCACATTTCAAGGGCACCTGTGGAAGCCGCCATGACTCATTGCCCCCTCCAGTTTCACACCTGGAGGAGGATATCACTGACAGGGAGCAAAGAGAGGTGACTTCTGGGGGCTGGGCTGTAGGCGTGTCCTATATTTAAAACAAAAGCCAAGACACAAAAAAGGTTGTACAGGATTTTGAAATAGCATTTACTGCCTGCGTTCCCAGCTACAAAGTTAATCCATGTGCATAATTCTAGTTCCAGTTATTTTAATTAGGCATTTAATCTAAGTCAGACACTGTGCTTTAAACTTTACGTACATTATCTCATTTGGTCTTTGTAACAACTTGATGAGGGAAGTCCTAATGTTATGTCCATTTTACAGACATGAAAACTGAGAAAAAAATTAGAAACCATACAGAAGAGTATCACCCACAATTCCACCTTCCTAAGTTAACCAACATTCTGATGCATGTTTCCCTTCCAGTCATCCCTCCATACCTTTTTGCCCATGCAACTAATAACAAGCAACTTCTCTTTTCCATATCCCACCCCTTTTTTTTTTTTAACTTGGCACTATGTATCGCAAGCATATTCCCAACTCATCAATGACTTGATTAACAGCCCCTACAGCTCCACCCTTGGCATTTCCAGTTTTTCACATTATAAAGAATGCTCTCACAAGTATATATCTAGTGAACTAAATTCCACAGATGATTATTCTATGAAAAACCTTAGAAGGATAAATTCTTTTTTCTATGGAGGTAAAATTAAAATACAACATACTTTTAGTTTCTGGTATACAACACAATGACCAGGATTTGTAGATATTGTGAAATGACCACCACATGCCTCTACCACTCGTCACCACACAGTTATGCATTTTTTAAAATTATCATCATGAGAACTTTTAAGATCACTCTTAGCAACTTTCAGATGTATAATACGGTATTATTAACTATAGTCACCATGCTGTCCATCATATGTTCAGGACTTACTTTTTTATTTTTTTGAAGATTGATTTATTAGAGAGAGAGAGAAAGAGAGAGTGTCTCAAGCAGACTCTGTCCTGAGCCTGGAGCCTGTCGTGGGGCTCGATCTCACAACCCTGAGACCATGACCTGAGCCGCAATTAAGAGTCAGACACTCGGGGCGCCTGGGTGGCTCAGCTGGTTGAGCGACTGCCTTCGGCTCAGGTCATGATCCTGGAGACCCAGGATCGAGTCCCACATTGGGCTCCCTGCTCCGCGGGAAGCCTGCTTCTCCCTCTCTCACTCCCCCTGCTTGTGTTCCCTCTCTGCTCTCTGGCTGTGTTTCTCTGTCAAATAAACAAAATCTTAAAAAAAAAAAAAAAAGAGTCAGACATTCAAGCAACTGCACCAACCAGGCAGCCAAGGACGTTTCTTTTATAACTGGACCTTTGTACCTGTTGACCCCTTTTGCCATTTTAGATAAATTAATTTAAAGGAGAATTCTGAGCATATGTGCTTTTCCTTCTATAGAAGACAGCTTAGCCTGGCTGAATCTGGTAAACCTGGGCTTGATCCCAGCTCTCCACTACTCATCAGCTGTGCAACCTTAGACTGTTCATTTCCCTTTCTGGGCCTCCCTTTTGTATGTGTAAAACAGAGCAATGTATTACTCCCTGCTCTGAATGCTTGCCCTGAGGATAACTCATGTAATTAAGGCTCAGCTCTTTATTAGACCTAGGGAATGACTCCCACCCTCTTCCTGCCTCCCAACCTCCACAGCACCAGACCCAAACCATCCTTCAGGATCCAATGCCAAGGCCACCCCCTCCATGAACATTTTAGTATCTTCTTGGCTAAAATTATGTCCTTTCCCTTCTTTTTCTTTTCTTCTTTTTGGTTTTAAGTGGAAACCAAATTCACAGGGTGTAAAATTAAGCGTTATACAGCGTATCATTAGGGTACTTAATCCATTCACCATGTCATGCAGCTATCATCTCCACCTAGTTTCCATACATTTTTGTCACCCCAGAAGGAAACCCATCACTTCCCATATACCTCCTCTTTCTGTCTCTGTGGATTTGCCTATTCTGGGTATTTCCTCTGAATGGAGTCATACAACATGTGGCCTTTTGTGTTTGGTCTCTTTCACCATCTTTACTTCTCTGACATTGAAAATACTTGTTCTAGGGTCTCCTGGGTGGTTCAGGTCATGATACCAGGATCCTGGGATCAAGCCCTGCCTCCGGCTCCCTGCTCTGTGCAAGCCTGCTTCTTCCTCTGCCTGCTGCTCTCCTTGCTTGTGCTCGCTCTCTGACAAATAAATAAATAAAATCCTTAAAGAAAGAAATAAAAAATACTTGTCATACACGTTTTTCCTTTTTTTCTCTCTTTCCATGGGCTTCAAAGCTCCTCGGCCCCAGGACGTCCTCCTGCGTGTTCTCAACAGCACCCCGCCCCCAAGCCCCGCTATCCAGCTGGCGGTCCTGCCCAAAGCAAGCCCCAAAGGAAGCCCCGAACCTCTTTGCTGAACCGAATGGGAAGTGCAGCCCTGAGCAAGACCCCCGCCTTAGAGGCTGAAGAATTCGGGGAAGACCCCGGACTATGACAAATCATTACTCACTGTGAGTTGACTCACAGCAGCCTGGAGGGCTTCGTCCACACAGGGAGGATTCCTCTAGGCTGTTCTTCCGGTCGGCCTTTCCCCTTCCGGTCGTCTCTTCCCTTTCCGGTCATCTCTTCCCCTTCCGGTAGTCGGACCTCACATCCTGAGATCTTCAGGGGCCGAGTTAGAGATAGCGAACGATGGCCTGTTGTGTGGGCAAAGGGGAGACTCTATCGCAGGAAGAGCATCTCCCTTCCTGGCTCATGTTCTTGCCATGTTCATGGCTCCCTACTGCCTTCACCAGGCAGTTCTGGGACCAATGGATTGTGTGAGTTCAAGCCTGGGTGGCTCAGTCAGTTAAGCATCTTCCTTCAATTCAGGTCGTGATCCCAGGGTTCCGGGACTGAATCCCCTGTTGGGCTCCTTGCTCAGCCGGGAGCCTGCTTCTCCCTCTGCCTGCCACTCCCCCTGCTTGTGATCTCTCTCTAATAAATAAAATCTCAAAAAAATGAAGGAAGGAAGAAAGGGAGAGAGGGAGGGAGGAAGGAAGGAAAAGAAAGGAAGGAAAGAAAAGAAAGAAAGGAAAGAAGGAAGGAAAAGAAAAAGAAAAAAAAGACTGGGATCACGAGGTTCTAAGCCCTTGCTAAAAGAAAGTAAGAAGGAAGGAAAGAAAGAGGAAGGAAGGAAGGATGGGAGAAAGGGAGGAAGGGAGGGAGGGAAGGAAGGAAGGAAGGAAGGAAGGAAGGAAGGAAGGAAGGAAGAAAGGAAGGAAGGAAAAAAAGAAAAGAAAAAAAGACTGGGACCACGGGGTTCTAGCCCTTGCTCAGCTGGTGGGCCCTGAGACTGTGTGATGTGCCTGGATTAGGGATACACTTCAGGAGTCCCTTTAACAGATCTGTGGAGGAAGAAGAGAGAGGAACCTCCAGCCTTGTCTCTTACCAGTTCCTAGCTCAAATCCTCGGCTTGCCTCCTGCGTTCTTCTTTCCTCTTGCACAGCTAACGCTTTCTTGGAGTGTTAGATTAATGGTCACTTCCTCAGGGACACCTTTCTAACCCCTAAACTAGGCAAGGCCTTGATGTCGCCCCCCTGACAAACACATGTGTGCGTTATTGTAATCATCGACCCCGTGATCGGTGAAGACAGAGCAGGGCCTATCCTGTTCACCTCTGTGTCTGCCGCACTGGGGCTCAGCGGTGGGCACGCAGTTGGCACCCACTAAAAAGTGCGTGCAAGGGGGTGCCTGGGTGGCTCAGTTGGTTAGGCGACTGCCTTCAGCTCAGGTCATGATCCCGGAGTCCTGGGATCGAGTCCCACATCGGGCTCCCTGCTTGGCGGGAAGCCTACTTCTCCCTCTCTCACTCCCTCTGCTTGTGTTCCCTCTCTGGCTGTGTTTCTCTCTGTCAAATAAATAAAATCTTAAAAAAAAAAAAAAGTGCGTGCAAGAATGGCTGTTGTCACCTTCAGTCTGCTGGTCATTGCCGGATGTTTGGAAGGTGCAGGGCAGAGGCGTAACGGGATCAGCCCTGCAGGCTATAGGATAATGGGTGCTCCACTCAGGGATCTCAGGTTCAAGCAACACGACTAATTCAGCTGGCTTAAGCTAAAGAAAGACCTTATTGGGGGCACCTGGGTGGCTCTGTCGGTTGAATGTCCGACTCCTGATTTGTGCTCAGGTCATGATCTCAGGGTCCAGGACGAAGAAGTCCCATCCAGCAGGGAGTCTGCTTGAGGATTTCTCTCCTTCATTCTCTGCTCCTCCCCCCACTTATGTGCGCTCTCTCTCTCTCTCTCTCTCTCTCTCAAATAAATAAATAAAATCCTTAAAAAAATAAAGAGGTTATTGGCTTATGAATAGATTGCCTTGATTTCAGGCATGGCCAGACCCAGGGTTTCAAAACCACATCAGTTCAGTCATGGCTTAGCACTCCATGTTTTCATCTTCTCTTTATTCTGCATCTACCAGTGTTGGATTCATTCTCAGGCAGGTGCTTTCCATGTGGTGACGCCAACAGCTCCAATGATGTGACCCATCAGCTAGTGATCCCAGCAGGGCAGAGTCTTCTTCTCCAATAGTTTCACTAAAAGTCCTGGGACTCACTCTTGATTGCTTTAATGGGGAGCTGTGGGGGGAGAGAGGGGAAGAGGTGGTGGTGGAATATTTTGATTGGCCAGGTTCTGGGTCACATGCCCAGTTCTGCAAAGGAAAATCAGGAAATGCTTAGTAGCTAGGGCAAAAGAAAGACGTCATTCAGAGGTCCCTGGGCTTGAGGAGCTGGACTTAGAGGTCAGAGGCCTGATGCTGACCTTGCCATCAGTTAGCAAATCTCATGGCCATCCGGGTCCTTACACAAATCTCCTGGCCATTCAAGTACTTCATCTATAAAAAGGACCATAATGCCCATTAGAATGCCAATTACTACCAGCCCTGGGAAGACATGGCTCTCTTTTTCCATCCCACTCGCTTACTTTCTTCAGAAAAGGGTTTGGATGATATCTGAACCATTTCCACCTGATGTGACTTACAAGGAAATTAGGCATGTGTTTTATATCCATTCCGGTCATTTCGGTAATTGGTTCTGAGATACTGTTTATGTCCCCCAGCTCCATCCCAAGTATAAACTGCCATTTCCAGCTGTTTCATTGGAGGAAAACGGAGAAGGATGCTTGTTTCCTTCTTGGGAAAAGAGAAGGGAAGTAAACAAACATCCACCAGAAAAATAAAACCGAAGTCTAATACCAATATGCCGGCTCCCAGACTGTCCATTTCAGGCATATTCAACTAGTCTCTCTACCTGTAAACCAGGAATTCTTGGGAGCTGGCCTAGTTAGTGAACACCTGAGGGAATAATTAGAAATGCAGAAAATCCATTATTTGAGAGGCTCGTGCTGATGAGTCAGAGAATATAAAAACCGGAGGACTGTTTCACCTTTAGTTGGGCTACAGGTAAGGATCCTTTCGGTTGTAGGTAATTGAAATCCATTTGACTTAGCCAGAAGGGGATATTGTTTAAGGATTCTGGGGTTGTATTAGTTAGGATTCCCCAGAGAAATGCAACAGGAGATAAATATCTATATCTCTATATCTATCTATATGGATAGATTTCTCTCTATATATAAACATACATATAGGGTTTATCATGAAGAATTTTTTCGTGTGATTATGGAGGCTGGGAATTCTCATGATCTGCTATCTGTTAATTGAAAACCCAGAAGATCCCAGGGTGTAAATCAGCCAGAGCCCAGAGGAAGGCTTGAGAACCAGGGGAGCTGATGATATAAACACCAGTTCTTGAGCAGAAGAAGATGAGATGTGCTGTCCTAGCTCAGTCAGTGAAGTAGAAAAAAAGGGGGGCGGTTAGTTTCTCTTTCTTCTGATTTTGCTCTGTTCAGGCCCTCAACGGATTACAGGCGGCCCACCCCCACTGGGTGAAGACAATCTACTGTTGCCCCTTGAACCACACAGGTTGGAACTGCACAGGTCCTCTTCTACGAGGATATTTTTCAATAAATGCAATACAGTCCTGCAAGTGTATTTTCTCCTCCTTATGATTTTCTTCATACTATTTTCTTTCTTTCTAGACTACTTTATGGTAAGAATGCAGGATTTGATACATACAACATACAAAACATGGGTTGATGGACTATTTATGTTATTGGTTAGGTTTCCGGTCAACAGTTGGATATTCCTAGATAAATTTGGGGGGAGTCGAAAGCTTTACATGCACTGGACTATGTGGGAAGTGGGGGGTTGTTGCCCCCATAAGCCTCAGATTGTTTGAGGGTCAACTGTGTGGTGTACTAATTAAATTTCCAAAGACAGTGAGATCTTCTTCCTGTCACCTCTTTTAAATAAAGCTGAGATGGTCTACCCCATAGCATAGCCCAGGTTAGGGGGTCAGAGTCCTGGGGTTTGAATCCTGGACCCAGTATTCACTGATTATGTCTTAGCTTTCTCATGTACCGAATGGGTATGATAATCGCACCTACCTGATACATGGTTTGGGACCATTAAGTGTGTTAGAAGAAGCAAAATGTGGGCGCCTGGGTGGCTCAGTTGTTAAGCGACTGCCTTCGGCTCAGGTCATGATCCCGGAGTTCCAGGACCAAGCCCCACATCGGGCTCCCTGCTTGGCGGGAAGCCTGCTTCCCCCTCTGTCACTCCCCCTGCTTGTGTTCCCTCTCTCGCTGTGTTTCTCTCTGTCAAATAAATAAAATCTTTTAAAAAGAAGAAGAAGAAGAAGAAGAAGAAGCAGCAAAATGTCTAGAATTCTATCTGGCAAATAGTAAAGACAATAAATAATAACTATTATCCTTACTGTAAAGTTTATTTCAGTTACAGCTTAGATTATTTATCAGATTATCAAAAAAAAAAAAGTGCTAGAAAGAGAAGTTTTGTGAGTATGGAAAAATAGGGCTAAGTAACCATTACTAAGATTGAATATATCATTGCTGTTGCCTTTAATATTATTGTTTGAATTCTAGATAGAAATTCATTTTACAACCTTAAAACCTTAAATAGGAGTTTCTTCTAAACAAACTTGAGTAAATAATTAGCTATTCTGCTTATTTTACCTGGCAAGAAAAACCAATTGTTTTTGGTTTCGTTTTGTTTTACTTTTTTACCAAGTTTATCAGCATAAGAAGTTTGGAACTTAAAACCTTTGATATCTTAGTTTATGAAAAACAAGTCACAGAGTAGGTTTTCCTAAGTGTCTAAAGGACCCCTTTTGGCCCCTTTGGAAGAAGTGTTTGCCAACCTTTTCTTAAAGGACTAATAGTAAATATTTGTGTCTTTAAAGCCATATGGTGTCTAACCCAACCATCCGACTCTGTGTGAAAGCAGCCATAGACGATATATAAACAAATGAGCACATGGCTATGTTCCAATAAAGCTTTATTTATGGACACTGAAATTTGAATTTTGTATAATTTTTCACATGTCACGATCCAGTCCTTTTGATTTCCTTCCCCCAACAATTTAAAAATGTATCAAAACCATTTTTAGCTCCCAAGCTGTGCAAAAGCAGGGGTGGGCTAGATCTGGACCTCGGGCTGCAGTCTGCAGACCCTGCCGTAGGAGCCGGTTGTGTAGGCATTTGGGAGGAAGGCAGGTGGGAGATATTAGGACTGCCCTTTGCTCCCCAGCTTGGTTACTCTAGAGGCATTTTCAGCCCCTGCTACTCAGCCTCACACATTCCTCTTAAAAGGATGTCGAGTGGGGCGCCTGGGTGGCTCAGTTGGTTGGGCGACTGCCTTTGGCTCGGGTCATGATCCCGGAGATCCGGGATCGAGTCCCACATCGGGCTCCCTGCTCGGCGGGAAGCCTGCTTCTCCCTTTCTCCCTCTCTCACTCCCCCTGCTTGTGTTCCCTCTCTGGCTGGGTTTCTCTCTGTCAAAAATATATATATATATATATTTATTAGCCAAGATCCGGCTTCTCCCTCTCCTTCTGCAGCTCCCCCACTTGTGCTCTCTGTTTCTCACACCCACACACACACACACTCTGTCTCTCAAATGAATAATTAAAATCTTAAAAAAAAAAAAGAGGCACCAAGCAGGTAGTAGGGGAAGAAAAAAATGTTTTTCCTCTATGCATATTAGGGTCCTGTGCTGGGACCCTGTAAATTAAACTGATAAAGGACATATTTTCAAGAGAGGAATGAACAGAAGTTCATGAATGTGTGTATTGCACATACACACGGGAGAGCTCCTGTGTTGAGCAACTCATGGTAGTGGTTAAAATTGGGACAATATATATATATATATATATA
>PITA01013031.1:0-15136 GCA_004023965.1 Spilogale gracilis
CGGGGAGGGGTTCAGCGAGGGGGTCAGCAGGACTGCGGTAGTGATGCTCTGGTTTCCCCGCGTCCTGTTGGCTGCGGCGTTGGCTGGCGGAGGTGTGGCCGTGGCTCCTGATGTCCTGGTAACACCTGGTCCTGGAGTGGCAGCCGGACCCTCAGGGCCCCATGGTTGGGGGTGGCTCTGCGGCTTTCCGGGCCCTGCACAGACCTGCATCCTCCTTACAGTTCCCAGCTTGGTGCTTAGCCTGGAAACGTCCCTACCAAACCAAGTTCCTGGCCAAGCTCTATAAAAAGGAGAATAGTCCAGATGTGGACGCCTAGGCTCTGTCCCATTAACAAAGGAACGCCTGTCAACAGAGCTCCGCATTGTCCTCCCCGTGTGTGGCCGGTCCTCAGTGCGATCTTAACAACAGGAGCTACACGCAACCCCCAAAGAGAGTGTATCCAATGGCCTTACAAGTGTTAGAAATGGGGGGCTAGGAAGTACCTGGGGCCTTTCTGAGAGGCAGCAATAGCGCCCAAATGGTGGCAATGTGCAGCCCGCCATAGAGTGTAGGGAGCAGCTCACGGCAGACCACCAGCCTCCAGCCCCAGCCGGCCTCGAGCCCCAGCAGCCTCCAGCCCCAGCCAGCCTCCAGCCCCAGCAGCCTCCAGCCCTAGCAGCCTCCAGCCCCAGCAGCCTCCAGCCCCAGCACAAGCTTCCTTGTGGGGAATGAAAGGCAGCAGGCAGCATGCCAGAAACATATTTCTCCCTGGCCAGGCCTGTGTTGTCTCAAGGACAGTGACAGAACGGAACAGCGGCTCCGAGCTGTGTGGGATGCCCGTCTGCTCCATGGCAGGCCCAGCATCACCTGGCCTTGTCACGCGAGTGTCGCGGAAGAGCCCCCTGCCCGAGGGGCTGTGTGACTCCAGACACCCGGACCGGGAGCAGGTGACAGACTGTGGCCGTGGGCTTTCCTCACGGCTGAGGGGAGTTTTGGGGGACTCAGCCTTCTGCATTCCTCCAGAGTCTGCCCTGGGGTGCACCCGGCCTCGGGAGCTCCTGGCCCGCCCGCCCTCCGCTGGCTCAGGGCACTCTGCGAGCTCAGGTCTGGCCCACGCCTCGTTACTCTCGGCTGTGAGCACCGCCCCCCCTGCTCCGAAAGACTCAGCCCCAAGCTAGCAGAGCAGCAGCGGCAGCCCCCCACCCCATGCAGGTGGCCTCTGACCCGGCACCTCCTTTTCTGGGCCTGATGGAGCGCCGTGTCCCTCAGGAGGCCCTCCCTCTGCCCCCCCTTCCTGGGCGCCAGAGCGCCCTCCCCTCACCACCTCCCAAAAGATGAAGTTCAGAGCTCTTCACCTGGCCCTGGGCCTCACCTAGCTGGGCCGCCTCCCCTCTCTAACTTGAGTTCCCGCTATGTCCTCCGCTGCCTCCTGCACCCCGAGGTGCCCCTCTAGGGGCGGACGTGCGGTGAGGCCCACAGCCAATGTCCCGCCGTCAAGGAAAGAGCCTGGTGCCTGCAGGTCGAGCCAAGAACAGCACGAAGAGAGGAGATGTCTGTTAGACGTGCAGGTGCTCGGAGGACGTGGCTTCCCTCCACCCCCAGTACCAGGTGACCTCCACGCTCCGCTGTCTCTGGTCTCCCAGGTGGACGACCGCAGGCGGACAGACGTGGCTGGGCCCTGGCTGGCGTGGCAGGCCACCGGTCCGGCTGTGCAGGCTGTGCACTGTGGCGCCCCGCGGGGTGGGGCATGCACGTTGACTGCCTCGTGGATGGGTCCCCCCGGCTTGAGCCCCCTGGGCCAGAGGCAGTAGCCACGCAGGGTCGGACAGGCCCAGACCGAAACCACAGCCCCACATTGCAATTTCTGGAAGGCTGCAACTATTCACCCATGAGTGGGGTGTCTCCTACACTGCTGGTTTCCTGGTATCATTCTTTTTTTTTTCTTCAATTTGTATAAATCATTTAATTTTTTAAATTTAAATTCAGTTGGCCAACATACAGTGCATGCGTAGTTTCAGACGCGCTCAGCGACTCATCAGCTGGGGACAACAGCCATGCTCGTCGCATCCCGTGCCCTCCGGATCGCCTGCCCCCAGTTACCCATCCCCCCCACCTCCCCTCCAGCAAGCCTCAGGTCGTTTCCTAGAGTTAAGAGTCTCTCGTGGTTTGTCCTCCTCTCTGTTCTCATCTTATTTTATTTTTCCCTCCCTTCCCCTGTGATCCTCTGCGCTGTTTCTCATATTCCACCCATGAGTGAGATCATCTGGTAATTGTCTTTCTCGGATCGACTGATTTCACTCAGCGTAATCCCCTCCAGTCCCATCCATGTGGATGCAAGAGCTGGGTATTCATCCTTTCTGATGGCTGAGTAATATTCCATTGTCTGTATGGACCACATCTCCTTTATCCATCGTCTGTTGAGGGGCCTCTCAGCTCCTTCCACAGTCTGGCTGCTGTGGACATTCTGTTATGAACATTGGGGTGCATGTGCCCCCTCAGATCACTACATCTGTATCTTTGGGGTAAATACCCAGTAGTACAATGACTGGGTCGTAGGGTAGCTCTATTTTTAACATCTTTAGGAACCTCTATACTGTTTTCCAGAGCGGCTGCACCAGCTTGCATTCTCACCAACAGTGTATGGTGTTCTCCTTTCTCCGCAGCCTCTCCAGCATTTGTTGTTTCTTGTCTTGTTAATTTTAGCCATTCTGACAGGTGTGAGGTGTATCTCACTGTAGTTTTGATTTGTGTTTCTCTGATGCCGAGCATTTTTCAATGTGTCTGTTGACTATTTGTATGTCTTCTTTGGAGAAATGTCTGTCAATGTTTTCTGCCTATTTCTTGATTGGATTATTTGTTTTTTGGTTTCTGAGTTTGAGAAGTTCTTTATAGATCTTGGATACTAGCCCTTCACCTGATATGTCATTTGCAAATATCTTCTTCCATTCCGTAGGTTCCCTTTTAGTTTTGTTGACTGTTTCGTTACTGTGCAGAAGCTCTTTTATCTTGATGAGGTCCCACTAGTTCATTTTTGCTTTTGTTTTCCTTGCCTTTGGAAACGTGTCTAGCAAGAAGTTGCTGAGATTGAAGAGGTTTCTGCCTGTGTTCTTCCCTAAGACTTTGATGGAGTCCTGTCTCACATTGAGGTCTTTCATTTTGAGGTTGTCTTTGTGTGTGGTATAAGAAAATGATACAGTTTCATTCTTCTCCATGTGGCTGTCCAATTTTCTCAACACCGTTTGTTGAAGAGACTGTCCTTTTTCCATTGGATATTCTTTCCTGCTTTGTGGAACATTAGCTGACTATAGAGTTGAGGGTCCATTTCTCGGTTCTTCCTTCTGTTCCACTGTGTCCATTTTTTTTGTGCCAGGATCATACTGTCTTGATGAGGACAGCTTTGTAATTCAGCGTGAAGTCGGAATTGTGATGCCACCAGCTTTGGTTTTCTTTTTCAACCTTGTCCTTCATAGATAATATGATACTTTATGTGGAAAACCAGAAAGACTCCACCCCAAAACTGCTAGAACTCATACAGAAATTCAGCAGTAACGTGGCAGGATACAAAATCAAGGCACAGAAATCAGTTGCATTTCTGTACACTAACAAAAAATGAAACAGAAGAAAGAGAAATTAAGGAATCAATCCCATTACAATTGCACCCAAAACCATAAGATACCTAGGAATAAACCCAACCAGAGAGGTAAAGGGTCTGTCCTATAAAAACCACAGAAGACTTACGAAAGAAATTGAGGGAGACACAAAGAAATGGAAAAACACTCCATGCTCATGGACCGGAAGAGTAAATACTCTTGAAATGTCTATGCTGCCCAGAGCAATCTACGCGTTCAGTGCAAGCCCGATCAAAATACCATTGACGATTGTCACAGAGCTGGAGCAAACCACCCTCGCCTACTTCTGAGGAAGGTCTCCCTGGCCTCTCTTGCGGTGTAGGTAAAATCTATGTGTTTAATAAGAAGAAGTTAAAGCTACAGAGTACTTGGTTTTACTGAAGGTTTGTATTTGCCTCTGCAAACTCAATGAGGGCTGCATGGTCTAGGAGGAAATTAGTTCGTTGTGGTTCGGGGAAGGCCTGTCCTGGGGGGGAGGGGCCTTTCCACTTGACCCTGGACGCTCTGTGAGCGAGGGAGCCTCGGACTGCTTTCCCGGTGATGATCGGCTGTTTGCATTGATTACATTTTCCTTTTCTTTGAGAAAATGTTCATTGTGACCTAGATCCCCTTCTGAGTCAAACAATAATTGAGAACAGAAAATAGAGCCAGCTCCCTTCGGTGGTGTTCCCCAGCCCCCAGGATTTGTCATTGATTTTCAGCGGCCTTGCCCGGCGGTGGATGGCAGGAGGTATGGAGTCCGGGAAAGGGCTTTAGTCAATAGTTCCGATCCACTCTGTGCCCTGCAGGTGCATGAAAGGCGCGAGGCCAGCCCTGCCCTGCCCGGCCCTGCCCATGGGATTAATATTCTGTTAACTCAAACTGGACTCACCACCATGACGCAGAAAGCCTTCCCCCTTGTATGTGTCTGTGTTTCAAAACCTTCACCTTCAAGAAGGTCACAGAATGTCTTAATTGAGAAAGACCTGAGGACTTCAGTTTATTAGCAATATTTTAAAAGCTGTAAGTTTTAGGGAAAGGATAAAACAATCATGAGACATCCATATCATGACTTCTGCCCTCCCTCCCTCCTTCTCTCTCCCTTGGTGTATAAATAGGTTCAGGGGGATGTTTCCAACAGTAAGCTATTATTTCTCTGTATTTTCCAAAGTCCAGAGAGTATTCAAGTTAGCTTAGAATATTAAATCATGTATGAAATAACAATCATAATAATAAGTAAGTAACAAACTAATAATCATGAACAGGAGGAATAAAAATATCTTTTAGGATTTGAGAGTTAGATGCTAAAATTGAAGGATAAATTTTGCCCTCAACTTTTCAATAGTCAGATGAGAAGGATGGAAGGCGAGAGACTGAATGAGAAATGGGGACAAATGGCTTGGAGAAGGGTCTGAGAAAGAGGGGAGAGAGAAGGAGAGAGAGGATGGAGAGGGGGGAGAGAGAGAGGGGACAGAGGGAGGACAGGGAGAGGGAGGAAGGAGGGAGAGGAGGGAGAGAGGGAGAGAGGATGAGGGGCAGAGGGAGGAGAGAGGGAGAGGGAGGACAGAGGGAGCAGGAGAAGAGAGGGAGGAAGGAGAGAGAGGAGGGAGAGAGGGAGAGGGAGGACAGAGGGAGCGGGAGAAGAGAGGGAGGACAGGGAGAGGGAGGAAGGAGAGAGAGGAGGGAGAGAGGGAGAGGGAGGACAGAGGGAAAAGGAGGGATGAGGGGGAGAAGGAGAGCGAGCGGGGCTCTGGCTGTCTGCCGGGGGTGGACTTACCCAGAGAAAGAGCTGCTTTCGGCCCTTGGTCCCCAGACCGTGGTCCTCATGTGTGGACACTGGCTAGTTTAAGAGAGACCACTTCCAGCCCCAGTGGAGAGGGATTGGACAGAGAGGGCAAGACAGACAGAGGAGCCAGACCCATCTTGGTCTGGCCTTGTGCGGAACCCAGAGTCCTCATGCTGGGCCACCCCTCCCGCTGGCCCTCGGCTCCAGGGTCACCCACCCTGAGACTAGCACGGCTGACCTAGGGCCTCCCTCTCTGCCACTTTCCCTCTCTTCTCTGGCTCTCTCTTCCCACCCTTCCCCACCTCCTTTCCGGCTGGTTTACCGTGTGCTGGGATGTTTGCAGTAACCAGCCCTCACTCAACACTGCGCTGGGCACGGTGCCACGGGCTTCATCCACACGACTTTAGTTCGGCCCCGCTCATTCTAAGGATGCTACCAAGAATACACCTACTTCTAGAGAAGAGAACTGAAGTAAAGAGAAGCTGAGTAATTTACCCCTACTGTTCCCCAGGAAATCCCCACGAGCCAGGTCTAGTGGTCGCCCCTTAACATCTGAAACCAGCCCCTAGTTTACCGGGAGACGATTCCGAGTCATCTCTCTCCGCAGATGAGAGACCTGCCTGGCCCCACATGTTCTGGGGCTGTTCCTAGATGGTCGCCAGGCCTGATGACCCCGCCTGGCTTCGACAGTGCAGGACTGAGGTGAGTCTGTGTTCCCTGAGCCCGTGCCTGCACCAGCAGGGTGGAGATCCACACGGAACATAAGTCTGCTTAGGAAGGTGGGGGATGCTTCTGAATAGGCAACTAAAATATCCACTACAAGGATCTAGACATTTACTCATGCATTTACTGCAGTCTGAGAAAGCTGGCCGTGTTCCCTTTCCCACACCCCCCGCCACAGCGGAGAGCTCACGAGAATCTGTACTTTCATACTAACCCTTCGCATTTTTATTTCCTGTGCATAGTTGCCCCACAGTCGGTGGAGCCAGGTAGAGGTCTTCGAAGAGATAGATGCAGGCAGGAGTGATGCGGACCCAGAGACCATACACCCCACAAAGCCTCCTGCGGGACCGTTGAGGCTTCTGCTTGTCAGGCACTTGTTCTAGGTGTTCCATGTGTGCACATTCGCTGGAACAATAGCATTCTTCCAAGAAGCCTTGCAAATGAAAGAAACCTTAGTTGATGTAAGGCAGGTCTGTTCACAGCTATCTAAATGTTCAGAGGAGTAGTAAGCAAATACAGATTTCCTAGAGCACAGGAGAACCCAGGAAGCCTGCCTTTGCAAGTGAGTGGTAAAGAGTGTGAGTTAACATCTGGGTTAACAATTACCCATGGTATTTGTTATGGCTGCCTATTTTACGTTGCTTCTATTTTTTCTTTTTTAAGCTCTCATTGCCCTTTATATCCACCTAGAGCACAGTAAGAAACTATTTGGTTGGAAGAGTTTTATGAGGTTTTCTCATTGGCAGTTATGGTTCTCAAAGTTTAGGATCACTTTAAGGTCTTATTGAAGTAGAGATTCTGGACCCCATACCTAGAGATTAGGATTTAGTAGGTCAAGGGTCATGCTTGAAAATTCACATCTCTAATAGGTTCCCAGGTGATGCTGGTGGGCTTAAACTCCTAGAAATACCAGAATGATCATCCTATGAGAATCAGCTGATGTTCTGGGCCAGACCCAACTCAAAGAAAATTTCAAAATGATACTATAAACAAAAATGTTAAAATATCTGATCAGTTCTTCTGCTGTTTCTACTTCTTACCATATTTGTGAAACTCAGAGGCCTTAGGTTCAGGAGAAGAGGTTTTCATTTTTCTTTGTTTTATTTTTAAATTTTCTTATCCAGAGGATTTATCCTGCCTGTTGATGCTCAAAATTTACAAAATACCCAATAAATAAATCATTGTGTTTTGAAGACCCCTAGTTCCCTAAATATAGTACATCATTGGTATTTTCTCTCAAAGGTTTACAAGAAAGAGCAAAGTATCACGAGCAGTGGATTGGGGTGTAGTGGAATAGTGGGGAGTTTCTTTCTTTTAGTTTTTATGTTTTCCATAACCCAGCCACCCTATCCTTCCCCCCACCCCCAACAACCCTCAGTTTTTTCCCTGAGATTAAGTCTCTTATGGTTTGTCTCCCTCCCCGGTCCTATCTTGTTTCATTTTGTTCCCTCCCAACCCCCCACAACCCTCTACCCTGCCTCTCAAATTCCTCATATCAGAGAGATCACATGATAATTGTCTTTCTCTGATTGGCTTATTTTGCTCAGCACAATACCCTCCAGTTCTATCTACGTCATTGTAGGTGGCAGGATTTCATCCTTTTTGATGGCTGCTTAGTATTCCATTGTATATATATACCACCACTTCTTTATCCATTCATCTGTTGATGGACATCTAGGTTCTTTTTATCGTTTGGCTATTGTGGACATTGCTGCTATAAACATCTGGGTGCATGTGCCCCTTCGGATCACTACATTTGCATCTTTAGGGTAAATACCCAGTAGTGCCATCGCTGGGTCATAGGATAGCTCTATTTTCAACTTCTTGAGGAAGTTTAAATCTCCATACTGCTTTCAAGAATGGCTGCACCAGCTTGCATTCCCACCAACAGTGTAAGAGGGTTCCCCTTTCCCCACATCCTTGCCAATATCTGTCTTTCCTGACTTGTTAATTGTAGCCATTCTGACTGGTGTAAGGCGGTATCTCACTGTGGTTTTCATTTGTATTTCCCTGATGTTGAGGGATGTTCAGCACTTTTTCATGTGTCTGTTGGCCATTTGGATGTTTTCTTTGGAGAAATGTCTGTTCAGGTCTTCTGCTCATTTTTTGATTGGATTATTTGTTCTTTGGGTATTGAGTTTGAGGAGTTCTTTATAGATTTTGGATACAAGCCTGTTATCTGACATGTCATTTGCAAATATCTTCTCCCATCCTGTTGGTTGTCTTTTGATTTTGTTGGCTCTTTCCTTTGCTGTGCAAAAGCTTTTGATCTTGATGAAGTCCCAATAGTTCATTTTTTCCTTGCTTTCCTTGCCTTTGGAGATGTTCCTAGGAAGAAATTGCTGCAGCTAAAGTTGAAGAGGTTGCTGCCTGTGTTCTCCTCAAGGTTTTTGATGGATTCCTGTCTCACATTGAGGTCTTTCATCCATTTTGAGTCTATTTTTGTGTGTGGTGTAAGGAAATGGTCCAGTTTCATTCTTCTGCATGTGGCTGTCCAATTTTCCCAACGTCATTTGTTGAAGAGACTGTCTTTTTTCCATTGGATATTCTTTCCTGCTTTGTCAAAGATGAATTGACCACAGAGTTGAGAGTCCAATTTTGGGCTCTCTATTCTGTTCCATGGATCTATGTTTTTGTGCCAGTACCATACTGTCTTGATGATTACAGCTTTGTAATAGAGCTTGAAGTCTGGGATTGTGAGGCCGCCAACTTTGGTTTTCTTTTTCAACATCCCTCTGGCTATTCAGGGGTATTTTCTGGTACCATATAAATTTTTGGATTATTTGTTCCATTTTTCTGAAAAACATTGATGGTATTTTGATAGGGACTGCTTTAAATGTGTAGATTGCTCTAGGTAGCATAGACATTTTCACGATATTTATTCTTCCAATCCACGAGTATGGAATATTTTTCCATTTTTTGTGTCTTCCTCAATTTCTTTCATGAGTACTTTACAGTTTTCTGAGCACAGATTCTTGGCCTCTTTGGTTATGTTTATCCCTAAGTATCTTATGGTTTTAGGTACAATTGTAAATGAGATCAACTCTTTCATTTCTCTTTCTTCTGTCTTGCTGTTGGTGTATAGAAATGCAACTTATTTCTGTGCATTGATTTTATATCTTGACACTACTGAATTCGTATGAGTTCTAGCAGTTTTGGAGTGGAGTCTTTTGAGTTTTCCACATAAAGTATCATATCATCTGCAAAGAGTGAGAGTTTGGCTTCTTCTTTGCTGATTTGGATGCCTTTTATTTCTTTTTGTTGTCTGATTGCTGAGGCTAAGACTTCTAGTACTATGTTGAATACCAGTTGTGATAGTGGACAGTCCTGCCATGTTCCTGACCTTAGGGGAAAAGCTTTCAGTTTTTCCCCATTGAGAATAATATTCTCTGTGGGTTTTTCATAGATGGCTTTTATGATATTGAGGTGTGTACCCTTTATCCCTACACTGTGAAGAGTTTTGATCAAGAAAGGATGCTGTACTTTGTCAAATGATTTTTCAGCATCTTTTGAGAGGATCATATGGTTCTTATTCTTTCTTTTATTAATATATTGTATCACATTGATTGATATGCAGATGTTGAACCAACCTTGCAGCCCAGAAATAAATCCCACTTGGTCATAGTGAATAATCCTTTTAATGTACTGTTGGATCCTATTGGATAGTATTTTGGTGAGAATTTTTGCATCCATGTTCATTAAGGATATTGTTCTGTAATTCTCCTTTTTGATGGGGGTCTTTTTCTGGTTTTGGGATCAGGTAATACTGCCCTCATAAAATAAATTTGGAAGTTTTCCTTCCATTTCTATTTTTTGGGAATAGTTTCAGGAGAATAGCTATTGATTCTTCTTTAAGTGTTTGGTAGAATTCCCCTGGGAAGCTGTCTGGCCATGATGGGCTGTTGTTTTTTGGGAGTTTTTTGATTACTGCTTCAATCTCTTTTCTGGTTATGAGTCTGTTCAGGTTCTCTATTTCTTCCTAGTTCAGTTTTGGTAATTTATATGTTTCTAGGAATGCATTCATTTCTTCCAGATTGTCAAATTTGCTGGTATATAGCTGCTCACAATATGTTCTTATAATTGTCTGTATTTCTTTGGTGTTGGTTGTGATCTCTTCTTTTTCATTGATTTCATGATTTCATTAATTTGAGTCCTTTCTCTTTTCTTTCTGATAAATCTGGCCAGGGGTTTATCAATCATGTTCATTCCTTCAAAGAGCCAGCTCCTAGTTTTTTTTTTTTTTTTTTATCTGTTCCACTGTTCTTTTGGCTTCCAGTTCATTGACTTCTTCTATGATCTTTATTATTTCTCCTCTCCTGATGAGTTAGGCTTTTTTTTGCTGTTCTTTCCCCAGCTCCTTTAGGTGTAGGGTTATGTTGTGTACTGGAGACCTTTCTTGTTTCTTGAGAAAGGCTTGTATTGCTATATACTCTCCTCAGGACCACCTTTGCTGTGTCTCCAAGATTTGGAACAGTTGTGTTTTCATTTTCATTTGTTTCTATGAATTCTTAAAAATTCTTCTTTAATTTCTCGGTTGACCCATCCATTCTTTAGTAGGATACTCTTAGCCTCCATGTATTTGAGTTCTTTCCAACCTTCCTCTTGTTAAGTTCTATTTTCAAAACACTGTGGTCTGAAAATATGCAGGGAATGGTCCCACTCTCTCAGTACTGGTTGAAACCAGGTGACCTGGTTTTGTGATTCAGGATGTGATCTTTTCTGGAGAATGGTCCATGTGCAGTAGAGAAGAATGTGTATTCTGTTGCTTTGGGATGGAATGTTCTGAATGTATGTGATGTCCATCTGGTCGAGTGTTTCATTTAAAGCCTTTATATCCCTGATGATCTTTTGCTTAGATGATCTGCCCATTTCAATGAGGAGGTATTAAAGTCCTCTACTATTATTGTATTATTGTTGATGAGTTTCTGTGATTTATCTATTAATTGGTTTATATAATTGGCTGTTCCCATGTTTGGAGCATAGATATTTAAAATTGTTAAATTTTCTTGTTGGAAAGACACTTTAAATATGATATAGTGTCCCTCCTTATCTTGCACTATACTTTGACGTAAAATCTAAATTTTCTGACATAAGGATTGCCACCCCAGCTTTCTTTTGATGTCCATTAGCATGGTAAATTGATTTCCACCCCCTCACTTTAAATCTGGAGGTATCCTTGGGCTTAAAATGAGTTTCTTGAAGACAGCATATTGATGGGTCTGTTTTTTTTTATCCATTCTGATATCCTTTGTCTTTTGATTGGGGCATTTAGCCCATTTACATTCAGGGTAACTATTGAAAGATATGAATTTAGTGCCATTGTATTGCCTGTAAGGTCATCGTTACTGTATATTGTCTCTGTTCCTTTCTTGTCTGTTACTTTTAGGCTCTCTACTTGCTTAGAGAACCCCTTTCAATATTTCCTGGTGGTTGTTCCTTGGTGTTTGCAAATTCTTTTAGGTTTTGTTTGTTCTGAAAGATTTTTTATCTCTCTATTTTCAGTGACAGCGTAGCTGGATATATTATTCTTTGCTGCATATTTTTCTCATTTAGCGCTCTGAATATATCATGCCAATCCTCTCTGGCCTACCATGTCTCTGTGGATAAGTCTACTGCCAACCTAATATTTCTTCCATTGTATGTTACAGCTCTTCTCTCGAGCTGCTTTCAAGATTTTCTCTTTGTCACTGAGACTTGTAAGTTTTACTATTAGATGACGGGGTGTGGACCTATTTTTATTGATGTTGAGGGGTCTTCTCTGTGCCTCCTGGATTTTGATGCTTGTTCCTTTCTGCTATAATTTGCTCCAATATATCTTCTGCCCCCCTTCTTCTTCTTCTGGTATCCCAATTATTCTATTACTGTTTTATCTTATGGTATCACTTATCTCTCAAATTCTCCCTTCATGGTCCAGTAGTTGTTTGTCTCTCTTTTTCTCAGCTTCTTTATTTGCCTTCATTTGGTCTTCTAGATCACTAATTCTGTCTTCTGTCTCATTTATCATAGCAGTAAGAATCTCCATTTTTTATTGCTCCTCATTAATATCTTTTTTGATTTCAAATTGGTTAGATTTTAGTTCTTTTATTTCTCCAGAAAGGGATTTTATTCTCCAGGAAGGGATTCTCTAATATCTGCCATGTTTTCCTCAAGCCCAGCTAGCACATTGATAATCATCATTCTGAATTCTAGTTCTGACATATTACTACTATCCCTATTGTTTAGGTCCCTAGTCATCAGTACCACCTCTTGTTCTTTTTTTGAGGTGAGTTTTTTCGACTTTTCATTTTATCCAGATAAGAATGGATGAATGAGATAACCAAATACTAAAAGGGTAGCAATGGTCCCAGAAAAATATAAACTAACCACATCAGAAGAGACCTAAAACTGGGGGAGAGAAGAAAGAGAAAAAAAACTCTCTCTCTATATCTATCAATATCTATTTGTCTCTCTCTCTCTATATGATTAGAATGGTGAATAGAACAGAGCCACATACTTGATTTGGGGTATATTTTTTTCTGTTAGAAGAAATTGCCTCCCAAAATTTTAATGAAAGAAAAACTTCTATATGTACAAAAATAAGGTTATACATGATGAAAGAATGGAATATGACTGTAATGACGAAAATTAAAAAAGAGTCTAAAAAAGGAATTTATAAGATAAGGTGGTTAAAAAAATAAAAGGGAATAATGTGATGAGGCTGGAGACTAGAACAAAGCCACGTGCTAGATTTAGGGTATATTTTTATTTATTATAGGAAACCATATCCCAAAGTTTTCCAGAAAGAAAAACCTATATGTATACAAAAAATAATGTTAAATATAATGAAGGGATTGACTATGACTATAACAATGAAAATTAAAAAATGATTTTAGAAAGGTATTGATAAGATGAAAGATAAAAAACAGTAAAATAAAAAAATAAAAAATAGGGGCGCCTGGGTGGCTCACTCGGTTGAGCGACTGCTTTTGGCTCAGGTCCTGATCCTGGAGACCCGGGATTGAGCCCCACATTGGGCTCTCTGCTCAGCAGGAAGCCTGCTTCTCCCTCTCTCACTCCCCCTGCTTGTGTTCCCTCTCTAGCTATGTTTCTCTCTGTCAAATTAATAAATAAATCTTTTAAAAAAATAAAAAAATAAAAAATAAATTTAAAAAACGATAAGGGACGGCTGGGTGGCTCAGTCAGTTAAGCGACTGCCTTCGGCTCAGGTCATGATCCTGGAGACCCGGGATCGAGCCTCACATCGGGCTCCCTGCTCGGCGGGAGGCCTGCTTCTCCCTCTCTCACTCCCCCTGCTGTGTTCCCTCTCTGGCTGTGTTTCTCTCTGTCAAATAAATAAAATCTTTAAAAATAAATAAAAATAAAAAAACGATAAAATAGCAAAAAGGAAAAAAGTAAAAAAAATAGAATAAGAAAAAATAAAATAAAAAATTAACTTTGAAAGACTAAAGAATCATGGGGGAAAAGCCACGAATTCTATGTAACGCATTCCCCTAGCTCTGAGGTTCCGCAGTTCTCATTAATCAGTGAACTTGGCCTCGGCTGAACGTTCTGGCTGACCTTCTGGGGGCGGGGCCTATTGCCGGGATGCTCAGGTGTCTCTGCCCGAGTCGGAAGTGCCCACCCTCTCCAGGCCAGGCTCAGTGATCCACTCGGTTTGCTCTTGGGAGCCTTTGTTCCCTGAACTTTCCTTCCAGCCTTGGGGGCCAGGAATGGAGATGGTGGCCCCCAGTCTCTGCCTGGATGAGCCGAGAGCCCGGCCCCCCACTCCTCAGTGTGCCCGCAGAGAAGAGCCGTCAATCCCGCCCGTGTCCCTGGGCTCCGGCCCCCTTCATGTCACCTATCCTGTGACTGAGCACTGCTGTCTCTGGCACGCGGCCCCGTGTGGAGTCTCCAAACCCCGCAGATTCCCATAGCGCGCTCCTGTGCCGCCCCTCCTGGTGGAGGAAGAAGGGGGTGTCCCCTGGATCTGCCACCTGCGGGGTCCCTGCTCAACAATCGGTGGTCCGACTGTGTCTTGGATCACGGTTTAAGGTAAGCCTGAGCTGAGAGCCCCTCCTCGGCTCTGTCTATGCAGCCGGCTTCCCCGCTCCAATACCTGCCGAGCTCAGGCAGCCCAGGCCTTCTGTGACCTCACGGGTCCTGAGACCACACTGTCCCTGCAGGGGTTCCACCCGCCACTTAGCCTCTGGGGCGGGGTCCCTCAGTGGAGCAGACTTCTAAAGGCTCTGATTTTGTGCCCGGGGCTCTACTGTTGTCCGGGAGCTGGCCCCTCCCCTGTGGGCTGTCCTCCTAAATGTCACCTGCGAGTCACTTCTCCACACCTCCTACCTCCCAGAAAGTGGTCACTTCTGTTCCTAGAATTGCCGCTCTTCTTCTCTTCAATCTCCTGTTGAGTCTGTGGGTGTTCCGACTGGTCTGATACCCATGTAGCTGAACTCCTGGGACCCGATGATATCCAGCTCTCCTCCTCCCTCATCTCGCTCCTCCTCAAGTGGGGAGTTTTATGGAGAGAGTGGCCATTTGAAATCCTGCTGAATGTCCAGGGGTGGGAAAGGGAAGACGGAAACAACTTTCTCTCCCCTATGACATCGTGTCCAACCCTGCTTCTCATTTTATTTTCAACTATGGTAAAATACATACCCCAGGGACCCACCATCTTAACCACTTTTCCAGTGTACAGTTTTGTAGTATTGAGTATATTCACATAGTTGTACAACCATCCGCAGAAATTTTTCAGCCTGCAGAACTCATACTCCTTCCCCATGAAACAGGAGCTCCCCATTCCCCTCCCCCAGACCCTGCAACCTCTGCTCTACTTTTGTGTTCTGTGGATCTAACGACTCTAGGGACCTCGTATGAGTGGAATGATACATATTTGTCTTTTTGTGACTGGCTTATCACTTAGTGTCATGTCCCCAAAGTTCATCTACGTCGTAGCATTACTTTTGGAGGCTGAATCGTGTTCTGTTGCCTGGATGGGCCACGCTGTGCTCATCCACTCACGTGTGGATCGACACTGATGTGGTGCCCGCCCCTTAT
>PITA01013031.1:15236-59323 GCA_004023965.1 Spilogale gracilis
GCATGCTGTTTGTTACAGAGCTTGAACCATTTTGCATTCTTAGCAATAGCACATTTTCTCCAGATCCTTGCCAACCCTTCCTTCCCTCCCTCCCTCCCTCCCTCCCTCCCTCCCTCCCTCCCTCCCTCCCTCCTTCCTTTCTCTCCTTCTCCTTCTTTGGATAGTAGCCATCCTAATGGATGTGAGGTGGCGTCTCACTGTAGTTTTGATTTGCGTTACCTAATAATGAGAGATGTTGAGCATTTTTTCATGACCTTATCGTCTATCTGTATGTCTTCTTTGGAGGAATCTCTGCTCAAGTCTTCTGCCCATTTTTAATTAGATTTTGTGGTTGTTGTTGTTGATTTGTAGGAGTTTTTTAATAGGTGCTAGACCAGCCCTGTTTTGAATACTAACATTCCAGGTTGGTGCCCCGAGGCCCTATGTACTGTCGTTGAGCCGCTGTATTGTCTCAATCGAGGGGTCTCAGCTGCAGGTGATTTTGTGCCAGGGGGATTTGGCAATGTCTAAAGACATGTCTGGCGTCCCAGCTGGGTAGGAGTGCTCTTTTACGTCCTATCATGCACAGGAAAGTCCCACAACAAAGAATTATCAGGCCCAGCGTGGCAAAGTAACAAGGTTGAGTAGCAAGCCATTTGCCCTGTTGAGGCTTGTGTCTCCTCACTGCACAGTGGGAGGGATGGGCTACATGGTCTTGAAGGTACTTTACTATTTTAATCTCTCATGTATTCACTTTCTTTCATCTGCCATCAATTAAAAAAAATAACGTAACTTGAAAGGTCCTCCTTGCTCTGTGATGGACACTTACTCCAACATCTTGAAGTCCTTCAGCCCAAGAGCTCCTCCATTGGTGGGCTGACCGTCCACACCGACAGAGAGCTGGCAGGGGATGAACATAGGGACAGTAAAATGTAACCTGGCCATTTGCCCTTTGGCTCGGCCTTGAAGGGACCAGAGCTATGTGATGGGGACAGCAGCAGCCTTGGCGTCATGAGGACCCAGATTTAAATCCTTGGTGGCCAAGCACCTGTTTTACCTGTCATGCATTTTTCAGAGGACAGCACTCAGACCCGTGGGAGCTGAGATGTGAGTGAGCCGAGGGCTCCCCCTTGAAGTCGTGAACAATCCCTAGACCTGCTGAGTGCCAGGGTTCCATCATGGAGGGAGAGGCAGGAAGGCCCCGAGCAGTGCCGGGCACACAGCAGGCACTCACTAATGGTTACTGAGCGAAGGAGGGGAAGGCTTTCCTTTAAGAGTCTTCTGTAGTTTAAAAAAAAAATCCTGTGATTCTGTGGAGTCAGGAAATCTTGTAATGGTCACAATACAGAGGAATTCTGTTCTCCTTCAGTCTGTTCTGGGCCTGCTGGTCTGCATATATAAGGAGAACAGCCCCTAAGAATTACAAATTCCTCTGCGTAGTTTTCAGTCTGGAAATTCTAACCGGAAGGGGAACTGGGGACGTATTGAATTATTGTCGAAGGCACTGGGCATGTGGCCGTGTGTCCTCTGTGGCACGTCTGTGGTGCTTTCCGGCACAGACACGCCCCTCGGCACGGGGGGTTCGGTGTGGCTTGAATCGAGTCCTAACCCGGTGCCAACCCTCCACTCCTCTTTATTAGCAGCCCCGTCAGAGGCTGTCAACGCTCACAGAGATGTGCGGTCAGGGAAATTCTCCTTTTCATTTAGAGAAAATTCCTCGAAGACTTCTCTTAAATTGTTTCTTTCCCGAGTGACTACAATGTGGTGATTCATGTAAATATTCACCGTGGGGAAAAGCCTCCACCAACTGCAGGGTCTCGTGTGCCTGAGGAATCTGAGACTCGCAGGTTTGGAATTCCAGGGTTTGGAATTACCTTTGAAAAGCCTCTCAAAGCAGGAAGCTGGTGAGGCAGCCATCATTGACAGAGGGGGAGAACAAAGGCGGGTTTTGGAAGGAAGCCGCGCAGGGCTTTCCTGGGCCAGGCACCTCGCCATAGGTGCTCCTAGATGATCTCATGGAGCTTAAGGCACCCCTCGAGGCAGGAGCATCTCGCGTTGGACACGTGGGGAAATCCGCTGTGCATGGCCCACCGCAGCTGGCCGGGGAGGCGGCTCCTGCTCGGAACCAGGCCCGGCTTTGTCGCCGCGAGTGATACCGTGTGGATGGGACACGTGTGGCTCTTATTACTGATGGTTTTTTTCAGTGTAGGTAGTAGGAAACTCGGAAACCCTGTTGGAGGAAATTGGGAAGAAAAGGTGTGCACATTTGAAGCTTTCTGGTATCAGAAATGAGGGGTAGAGGTGAGCCTGAGAAAGCCTTCGAGTCATGGGGGGTTGGCGGTCCCCTAGTTAGAGCGGGTCCAGGGGTCCTGCGGGCTTTCCTTTCAGCTCCAAGAGGAGCAGAGTGGGCGGAGGCTGGGAGGTGCTAGTGATCTTGGCCTGTTGTAGGCACAGCGTGACAGACACTCACGGGTCAGGCCCCGCGAGAACAGATCAGGGGCCGGAGGTGTGCAGGTGCTCGGGCCTGGCCAGCGGCGGAGAAACGGTGAGCGGTTTGGTTTCGTGCTTTTCCTTTTCCCTGATTCCTTCTACCTTTCTTTAATCCAAAAAATAAATAAATAGAATCAACTCTTTAAAGACTTAATTATAAGAGCAATACATATCTTTATTGTCTGTTTAGAAAATAGAGGCAAACCAACAGAAGAACTTAGGAATAAACCGTCAGACTGCCCCCCCCCCCCCCCCCCGCCCCAGCACTTGGCAGGAGCCGCTCCCGGCTTCCTGCTGCTGGGCTTCCAGGCCCCGGGCGTGCATTTGTGTATCTGCTCCCCCCCCAACACACACACACACACACACACACACACACGATGATGCATTTAGAAGACACAGAAATAGAAAAACATAGGTAGTCCTCTCTTAATGTGCTATTTTCATTCATACATATTCTTTAAAATATTTATTATTTATTTATTTAACAGAGAGAGAGAGAGAGAGAGAGAGAGAGAGAGAGAGAGAGAGAGAGAGAGATATTGGGGGAGCAGCAGAGGGAAAGGGAGAAGCAAACTCCACATGGAGCAGGGAGCCTGATGCCGGATTCCATCCCAGGACCCTGGGATCGTGACCTGAGCCGAGAGCAGGTACTTAACCAACTGAGCCACCCAGGGTGCCCCGGTCATGCATATATTTTGGAAAACCTTCTCCTTGGTGTCACGTAATCTGTTCTTTACGATGTCATGCGCGTTGGGCACGTGCTGGCTGCCGGTCCGTGTGGACTGGCCAGGCTTGGGCGGTCGGCTACCCTCACTTGACCTGAGCATGCAGACATGGAGCTCCCGCTTCTCGCTCTCTCCCAGTCCTGCATTCTGCCTCTGAGTGCTTGCCGGGCCGCTGATTGTGCAGGGCCGTGGGGTTCCGAGCAGCCGCTGGTTGTGCAGGGCCGTGGGGTTCCGGGCAGCACGCGCAGCACACGGCAGGTCTCTGGGCGTTCATGCTGGCCCGGATGCGTGGGGGGGGGCGGTTCACGGGCGGGAGGCTCTCTTGGGGTGAGGGTGGGAGCAAGGGTGGGTGGGCCAGGTGAGAGGTGGTCCCAGGGACGGGAGTCAGGGTGACTGAGGGCCTGAATAGACAGGCCAAGCGCCGTCCCAGGGAAACGCTTGGGCAAAAAGCCAGGGTGGGCCTCCTTGTAGATCAGCTGCTATAAGGGGAAGACCAAACTGGGTTTAAGCCACACATCCTCATTTCTCACAGTTCCAGAGCCCAGAAGGCCCAGATCCAGGGGCAGACTCGGTCTGCGGCGAGGGCCTCTCAGCGGCTGGCAGACGGCCACCTTCTCCCGGTGTCCTTGCATGGCGACAGGGAGCTCTGGTCTCCCTCCTCTCTTGGGGCTCTGGCCCCACCACAGGTCCCCCCCTCGTGACCCCATCTACACTCAGACGCCTGCCCAAAGGCCACAGCGCCTGACACGGGCACCGGGAGGGGACACAGCCGCACCGTCCGTGACAAGCCCTCAGCAGAGGGCACCTTGTGTCCGCACGAGGACTTCTGCACATTGGACATGTCGGCTTCAACATTAACGTTAGCCTGGTGGTCTTGAGCCACTGAATGGATGGTGCCTCTGCCCTTCGTTCCATGAGCTGGGCGCTGGTCTGTGTGGGACCACACATAGTCATGGCCGGAAGGAGCACATTTGTACTTACATTGTGTTACCACAAAGCACCTGAGAAACAGCTGGCTTTACACAGAGAGGCCGCAGCACGGCTCTGCCCCTGGGGGCCTCCCACGGCTCTCCCTGACGGGCCTGGAGCAGCATGCGGCGACGCGGCCCTGGGCACCGCTGTGGCTGCGGGACTAGAATCCGCGTCTCCTGGACCCTTCTGCGCGGCCCTGCCTCCTCTCAGGACAGTTCGAGGCAGCCTTTATTCAAAACACACGCTGGCTGTTCGTGTTGATGGGGATAGTGCCTGGCAGGTGTTTCCTGGGGAGGTACCACAGGTTCTTCCCAAGTTCTCAAGAATCCCCAAAAAGAACAGTTAGCTGGGAGGTGGGGTGGGTAGGAAGCGTAGCAGAGGTTACCCCGAACGGGACGTGGATGGTAGAGTGCTTTCCAGCCTCTGCTCACTAACTACCTGTGACCCAGGAGAGTCCCTGAACAGAGTCTCAGTTTCCTTTTCTGTCAAATGGGAGCACTGATGCTTATTTTGAGGGCACCACATGAGTCAAATGATATCGTAGATGAAAAGACTTGTCCAGGTGCTTCTCACCTCAAAGATGGTCAATAAAGTTTGTTCCCTTCCTGAATGTTCTTTCCCCGTTAGCTGCTGTTGTCTAGGGTTGAGTGTTTGGACTGGACGCCTGTCCTCCCATCCAGCTCTCGGTCACTGTCCTGACCTCTCTGCAGGAGCCCGACCTCGCCAGGCCAGACCTCGCCAGCCTCGGGCCCAGCCCGACCCTGTCCGTGAGATCTGTGGGGCCTTCTCGGACCTGCCGTGGGGACCTTCTAGAAGGTGTTGGCTTCCAGGGATTGGAGACCCCGACATTGCATGTTTTCACCTCATGTGAGTTTGAAGGGACCCCCCCGGCGCTCGGCTGCACTGGGTTTAGGGCTCGAATCTGCAGATGGTGGATGGGGCTCTGCCGCAGACTGCCCCACTCCTGTTCCTAAAGCACTTGTAAGTGTTCGTGGGGCTGAGCCTCGGGCCAGACTCAGCCATTTATGCTCCCAGAGCTGACCGCAGTGCCATATCTGGCCGAGATGCCTGCACCGTGAGGCTGTGGGCAGCTGGCTAGATCCCACAGGCAGCATCTGACCTTCCCAAGGGGTACCAAGGTGGATGAGTGAGCGGTGTTTTCTCCCATGCCTTTCCTGTCTGATTGCACAGAATCGGAGGTTCCGATCTGATCGCCTACAGCCAGAGGATCTTTGACATCAGAAGATTCTGTTGAGATCCCAGCTTCCGGCCCTGTCACTCGGGAGAGGCAGAGACAGGCTCCGGCTCTTCAGTGATGTCTTTGAGATCTGGTGACAGCAGAGCCCGCAGCGACCCTGGACCTCCAGGGGTTTAATCCGGCGCATTTCCTGCAACCACAGGGAGACTGGAAAGCATGGCTTTCTGGGGGCAGGGGGAGAACAGCCTTGGACTAGTGCCTGCTCGGGGTTAGGACGTTCCCGTGTACCTCACACAAGTCGCGTTTTGTGGGAGAGCAAAAGACTGAGACATTTCCTCAAAGCCGCATCGCTGAATCCGGGCCTGAGCCCAAAGAGCCTCTCCGTGGTCACGTCGGCTGCCACCCAACACGCAGCCCCTCGGCTCGCTCTCCCGGCAGCCCTGCGGGCCAGCTGTCATCACCCTTCCCTGTCGAGAGGCAGGCCGGCACAGAGAGGCTCACAGCCCGCCCACGCCCACAGCACGCAAACCCTGTGGCTGGGTCCGGAGGTCCGCCGGCTCCCTCGTCTGGCCGTGTGTCACCCCTTCCACCCTCTGACGTTCCTCAGACAGCCTGCCCTCCTTGCCGAGGACTCGTGCCCAGGAAACAGCCGATCACGATGCACGGGGACACCTAACGGTCTGCGCTCTGCAACAGCACGCGGCTCAAGAAAGCTGCGCGGGTTTTCCCGGGCCTCCCAGGGAGCAGCCCACTGGTTCACCCGCGGCGGCCAGTCTGGTTGCGGTCCCGTCGCGCCCCAGCGGCCTCTGGTGTGGAGCACGTTGTTCCGGGAGGTCCCGGGTCTCCCAGGGTGGCCATCCGGGTGCAGCTTTGCTCCCGAGGGTGGCCGCCCCCTTGCCGTTGGCAGTGTCAGCGGGTCAGGACGTGACCGCCGAGCGCACGTGAGCCCCTGCTCCGGGACTTGGTCTCCTGACCAGTTTCACGAGCAATGTTGACAAGCACGTGGTCTTTATGGGGAGTCACTTGCTATTCTAACGTAAAGAAATAGAGATGCGACGCGTTTCCTGAGAAGTCTGGTTTCTGACTCAACAATTCCCCTTTCAATACTTTATTACTTTTTAAAATTGCTTTAAATGTCCTCAAGAAAAATGATCCTGCGGTGACAAATAGCTTGCTTGCCTTGGAATCCGATTGTCCTTATAGTTAACTAATGTAAGAGTTGGGTTAATATAAAAAAAGTCTGGGAAAAAAATGTGTTTTTCTCTAACCTAATTATTCTTTGCTCTCCCACATTGCGTTCGTAGGTGTCAGCGGGTCGGGACACCGTATCTTACTTTGTCACCAGCCCCCTGTGCTTCTACACCCTCCCCCTTGCGGGACAGCGGCGTCACCAGCGGGAGGGGGTCACACCCAGGGGCCCAGGGATCCTTCTGACATAACGAGTGTCTCCCTGGAGGACTTCTTTAGGAAAAGATAAAAGCCACTTCAGAGATCATTTTTACCCTTCTTTAGATAGATTTAGCCCAAACCCGGCTTGTCCTCCAGGCTCCGGGGGCGGGCCCTCACCCCCACGTGCTCCCGCCCCTCTTCCCCTCTCAACAGGCCCCGCTGGCCTCTCCCCTCCTCCTTACAGGTTTTCATTCATATGTTCCTTCCTACAAGGAGAAATAAAGAAAATAATTTATTTTTCCCCAGACAGGTGGTAAGAACGAACTCGAGAGATCGAAGCCACGGGTCTAATGGACGCCTTTCAACCACTCACCTGTCTTTTTGGCCCATTTACATATTTTAGCAAATAAATGCCAAGTCAGTAAAGCTACCAGGTCTGAGGATGCTTGTAATTATCCGTACAAAATAATGAAATGATCTCGGCATTCTCCGTGATACCCTCCACAAAGCACGCCCACACGTGCTCACGCACTCTTGGACGAAGTGCCCCGGGTCACGTGATGTGCGGAAGGAGAAGGCGAATGGGGGGGACCTGGCTGGCGGGGGGGGCAGGGGGCCGATGGCAGCTGCTCGGTCGCGGGGGCCTCTTCACTCGCATTCCCATTGGGGTCAGCGGCGGGTTCCTGGAAGGGGCCCCGTGCAGGCTGGCTCTCACGCTCGTCCCTCTACTACTGAGCCGTAGGCTCCTTGGGGCCGAGAAATCATCTCTGATTACCCTTTGTGCCCCCACAACCAAGGTCGGTGTTGGGCGCAGTGGAGAGACTCAGACTTTTAAGACTCTATCCTTTATTCAAGGGTGGAACCCTTCCTTTGTTCCCCTCAGCTCTGCCCGTGCTCTCACCCGCCTCTGTGCCGGGGGGACCGGGAAGGGCCGCCCCGTCTGACCCCCTCCTTGCCCTCCAAGGGGGGGCGGTGCTGAGGGTGAAAAGAGAGGCGGGCACCTGTCCTCCCAGCTCCTTCCTCCCCCAGAGGGCCCCAGCTCTCACTGGGCAGCCTGACACCTGGTAACAAATACTAGCCCCCTCCCCCCGTGTTTCCTTGTCTTATTTTCTTTCCTTTAGCTCTCTCTTCCTGTAACCCACGCAGTAAGCAGTGCCTTTGACGGGCTCTGACGGGCTCCTTTTAATCTCCCCTTTGGAATGTGCCCGTCATTTCTTGCCGGGATCCCGACCAATACAATTAAGACTCTTCTAGGAATTCTTGGCTTTTTTTTTTAGAAGATGCTTATTTTTACTCCTTCAAGAAGACAGATTAGGAGGTTAGTGAGGAAATAGCGTTCTCTACTGGGTGGCCAGATTGCCAGAGAGAGCAGCCTGTTCCTCCTGTGCTTGTAGCCCCAGAGCCTGCGGTCCCCGAGGCTGTGCTCTGTGCTGAGCAAGTCAGTGGGGCTGCTGCCTCGGTGGGGCCGAGGGTCCAGAGCAGAGCACAAGCCTGTCCGCGCGTGCTGCTGGGAGGGGGCCTGCACCGTGCTGGGTCGTTCGCACTGTCATCAACTGGCCAAGCCTGCCTTCCGGTCTGGATGGGAGCCTCTGGTGGGCACAGTTGGGTTTTGTTCCTTTATCTCTCCCAATAGCCACTGAAGAGGCTGGCTTCTGCACTTGCATTCAGGAGATGGTTGTTGATGCCAACATCTACTTCTCTCAGAGCCTGGGCAGACCCCACACGGAGCACTTAAATGTCACCGTGGTCGTGTGATTTCCATGGCTTGGAGCTGCAGGTTCTAGTGGCCTAGGTGTCGTCTCCATGATTCAGAAATGACAGTGTGTCATTTTCTCTGAAACCAGTTCCCAGCGTAAACTGCAGGACATGAAGGCGACAAAGGAAAATACTAGTTATCACCAGTTATCACTTTTAACCACCCCACGGAGACTAAACCGCTAACAACGGAAGCTTGTTCGAGATGGGAAGTTCCTCCAGGTGTGTCGTATTTGTCAGGCCACATGTTGAGATATGAGCACCGCGCCTGTTTCATTCTATTAGAAGGAAAGCCACCGTGTAAATGCTCCTAATGCTGTCCCATTGTTTGCGATCATGGGTAATGTAGTTCAACTTTTCCATTTTAGATACCTCGGATCTACATATGATTATTTCTTTTTTTTTCTTTTTTTTTTTTTTTAAGATTTTTTAATTTATTTGATGGAGAGAAACACAGCCAGAGAGGGAACACAAGCAGGGGGAGTGAGAGAGGGAGAAGCAGGCTTCCCGCCGAGCAGGCAGCCCGATGCGGGGCTCCATCCCGGGTCTCCGGGATCATGACCTGAGCCGAAGGCAGTCGCCTAACCAACTGAGCCACCCAGGCGCCCTACATATGATTATTTCTAAAATGATTCACCAAGTGCAGAATCAACAAGCCTGGCATTTCATATCTTGCAAGCCTGATATCTCTGATTTGGGATTGCTGGGTGAACCACTCTGCTGAGATGATATTTTAACTTTTAATATCTTTTACAGTGGATTATAGATGAGCATTTTTGGATCTCTTGCTCATTAATTACTGGCATTTCACTCCTATTGAGAGAAAAAGGGTGTGCATACATTCTCATTTAAGAAACACATGCCAGCATTCTAAGAACTGGAAGTAGAGCGAACAACTGGGGAAAGTGGGAGGCAAGGAGTAAGGGAGTTGAAGAGTGAAAAGTCGTATGGCAACATCATCACCACCAGCACTGTGATGATCATGAGTACACCATCACTGTCACTATGACAGCCTCACCATCACCAGCATCACCACCACCAGCTCACTGTGACGTGAGCGTCATCATCACCATCATCACCACCATGACCATCGTTATCATCTCTAACATCACCATCCTCATCACCATCACCAGCATCACCATCACCATCATCATCACCACCATCACCACCATCACCATCACCACCACCATCACCATCACCATCACCACCACCATCACCACCATCACCACCATCACCATCATCACCATCACCATCACCATCACCATCACCATCACCATCACCACCATCATCACCATCATCACCATCACCATCACCACCATCATCACCATCACCAGCATCACCATCTCCACTGTCATAATCATCAACGTGATTAAAGTAATGGAAATACTCAGCGTTTGCTGACTCTACTCTGTAGTAGGCACTGTGCTCAGTATGTTTCATGTCATATGTCAGCTTTGTTATAACCTTTTGAGGCACATAGATTCTTACCCCCAATTTACAGATGAGGAATGTGAGGTGCGGGGAAGTTGAATTAAATGGGCCAAAGTGATTCACACCCAGCAGCCTGACTGCAAAGCATGTACTCTTATCAGCTAAGCTATGGGCACATAGGGAGTGTGGCTGTGTGCCCACTTGGCATTTCATGTGTGTAATGCTGGGTAGGAGGGCAGGCTGGCCAGGTCTGGACGGCCTCTCTGCTGCTGCAAGCAGGCCAAGCCTCAGACACTTAGGAGCACTTACTACTGGTCTTCTCTTGGATAAACTGTCCTCCTTTGGACTATCCCTTTCCCTCTTCTGTCCTTCAAGGGTGTCTGGACCCCAGGCCCTTTTCCCATACAGGACGTGCCTGACGGCTTGCATAGGAATGCCACAGAGGGTCGTCTTTGGTGCTAGACCTATGAACCTGTGTGGTTGTTCCCCATGTGACCGGTGAGCGCTGCCTGGACGGCCTCTGCGTCCCCGAAGCCCCTACAGCCGTGCCCTCCGGTAATCTTGTCCTCCTCTGACACAGGCTTGGTCACCACCTGACCCGCTTTCCAGTGGGACAGAGCATCTTGATGTCCACAGATGCTGCCGGCCTCTTCATTTGGACCTCGGTCACTGCTATGTGGACCTGCCTGGGTAGCTTGCAGGGGGAGTGGAGTCCTCCTGGCCGGGCTGTCCGCGACCAGTCACGTCCCGGCAGGGATCCCTGAGCGCAGGCAGGGCAGCCGAGACCAGCAGAGCCGCCCCAAGGCACAGAATGAGGGCGGGAATCGGTGCTTTCGCTGAGGCTGCTGAGTTGGGACGGCTTGTTAGGCAGCGGGGAACTGACCGCGTGTCTGACAAAGCCGCACGACTAAGGAGACGCGCCTCGTGCAACGGAATCGTGTCTAGGGACTGAGCACATGTTGTGAGGGCGCGGCTGAGCCTGCAGAGGCGGGCTCCTCCCGCGGCTACGTCGCCCTGGGAAGCTGCCCTGCCCTGCCCTGGGAGAGCCCTCCCTCCTCCTCCCATCGTGCTGCCCGTCAGCCTGATGCCCAGAGGGCTGTTAAATGTTGTGAGCGCATGAACACCAGGTACAGGGGTGGTCACAGGAGCGATCCCTGTGGGAGGAGGGGCGGTCCCCACTCTCCCTCACCCGGGGGCTGGTGTCAGCTGCAGTGGGCCTGGCCGGGACAGGTGGCCGCCTCGGTCAGCGGGATCCTTACCCTCAACTCAGGTTGCAGAAACGCAGGCCAAGGGCCTTGGGGTTTGTTGTCTCCACGGCCTTAGGTGCCCGGGGCAAGTGACCTGTCCTCCCAGCCACAGACGCCAGACCACCGTATGTCACTGTCCCTGGGCCTCCGCTGCCCCGTCCGTGTCCTTCACAGTGCTGGCTGTCAGCTAGTGGATGGCGCCCACATCCCTGCTGACCGTCTGCCTCCCACCAACGGCTCCTGGGTCCCCCTGGCCACCCCCGGCAGGACAGTGCCCGGGACACCAGAAAGCCCCTGGACAGCGTGTGACGAGCACGGACCTAGGACACTAGCCCCTCCCTCTTATGTAAACAGTAGAAACCACGAGGCTTATTTTTGAAAATGTCCATGGCAGGACTCTCGCTCTACTGTTGGCTCGTGAGCGGTCCTGCAGCGAGACTCCAGCTCTCGGGGCCTCATCGGGGAGCCCGAGGAAGGAAACAGCATCTGTGGATCCTGCTTTTTTAACACAAGAGACAACTTTTATTCAGAGGATTTTTAAACCTTCTCCCTCTGCATCTCCTTCAGATTTCATGAGTAGAAGAAATACATTAACTACATGCTAACCTTAACAAGAAGTGGCTTACCCCTCCCTCTTCATCAGAGACATCGCCACGACTAACGGGAGTTTGTGACGGGCACGCATGACCTGTGTCTGGCCCCACCTCCCAGCCTCTGGTCAGGGGAAGGACAGCGGTGCCCAAGCCATGCCTCTGCCCCTAGGCCTGGTCCTGGTTAGCCCTGCTTCTGCCCACTCCTGATGCCCTGGGCTGGGGCCATGCCCTCCAGCTCTAACGGAATTGTTCGCGAATACAAATGCATGGGTGCCCCGCTCACCCCCTACGTGCCCCCCTTGAACACCAGCGACAAAACTGGTGGGATCCAGTGAAAAACAAAGACATGAGGCCCTTTGTTGAGAGCTTATGAAGACATTCAGCTCATGACAGGGGAGCCTGACCCCCGTGACTGCCCTGGTTTCATTCTGTGCTTCTCAGTGCTCCCCGGGAGACACTCGCCTTCGAGTGGGCGTGCTAGGTGACCACGGAGGTGCAGGCTCGGAGACGGGCATCCCCGCGGGGGGCAGGCATTGCCTACTGACATGGGGCACATCCGATCTGTTTCCTGAAGGTTCAGTTCATTCTCTCGAGAATATATGCACATTTTGCTGGAATTACAGATATTTTTGCAAATACATTTTTTAAATTTTAAGTTTATTTTTTCAGTGTTCCAAGATTCATTGTTTATGCCCCACACCCAGTACTCCGTGCAATCCGTGCCCTCAGTACATTGTTATTGACATGAATACCAGTGCTCTCTGCGTATGGAGTCTCTCCCCACCTCCCTCCCGGGTGCTGTGTGCCCGGCACAGTGCTAGCTGCTGGGGGAGGGCTCCATCAGACACCGGCCCTACGTGAAGAGTACAGATGCAAAGTTGTAGATATGAGTACCTTGTGAAAGGTACGAGGTTATAGGAATGCGGAGAAGAACGTCCGTGCGCTTGGCTAGGGACAGAGAGGACGTCACGGTGAGGATTCCAGATGTGGTCTGGCAACGCCTCTCAGAATCTGCCTCCCTCGCCCGCTGCAAGGTGGCTCTTCCGTGCCCACTGTCTTGGTTGTGAATTCCTAGCACACGAGGCTGTCAACTACAGAACCCGTTATACTGGGTGGCTGAGAGGAAGAGGCAGACCGGTTCTCCCCCAAATGACCTTCATGTGAAAACTTCAAGTTTAACTTGAAAAACAAGGGCAATTCTGAAACCCTCCTAGGAATGCATATTAAAGCCCAGCTGAGGATGTCCTCACTGTTTTACTTTGCAGAAATTATCCCCCTTTTGATATTTGGGATGTGTTAACAGATGTCATTGGCAGAAGCTGCTAATTTTCCAGCTGCTGGCTCCTGGAAGGCACGAATCTTCCTGATAATCTCAGGTGTGCTTTATTTGCACCACTGAACTTGTAGGAACGCTGTGCCGGTCGGCGTTCTACATCTCACCTGCATGTCGGGAAACCCAGGATGTCTGAGGGGACAGGCTCAGGGCACACCTGACTCTGTCCTTGGATCCTGCCCCCTCGCACCCCTCGCACCCCCCCCCCCCCGGGCTCTGCTCACCTCTGCTGGGCTTCCTCTTCATCAGGACCTGCCACGTTGTGGCTAGACGGCCGCTGGCTGGCCAGCATCACTCAGGGATGGGAGCCAACTTTATAGTCCCTTTCTGGCCACCGTCCGAGGGAGGCTCTTCTCGGCCTGATTTGGGTCGCGTGTGGCCTGGGGGGGGTGGGGGCGGAGCGGGGTGGGTCAAGAGTGACTACATTTGGACAGAGTGAATGGGGCAGGATCGTTCTCGACCAGGGAAGGGGGGCACTTCCTAAAGGAAAGAATCTGGACGGACAACCATACTCTTATTTCAGAAGGGATCATTGGGGATATGGGTTCAACACTGTGCAGACTTTTTGGCTGATTCCTTTGAGTGCTGAAACATGGCTTGAGGGCCTGAACTGTGTCTCGTGAAGAAAGGCATCTTCTCTTCTGAGATGAGAGTCAGCGCTGGACACAGAGCTGACGGAGACCCCAGGCGACAGAGACAGCGTGCCTGGGAAGGCGGTGTTGTGGATGCCCACTGACGGTTACCGCGGGGCCGTGACTCGCTGGCGGGCTGGTGAGATGCTCGCAGGCAGGAGACGTCTGGAAGAGGCTGAATCAGGAGCATGGCTTGCGGAGCTTCCTGGAGGGAGGGAGGTGTGTGCAGGGGGCAGGGGTCCTGCCATGCTGGGTGCCGGGCAGCCGGGCTTCTCAAATCCGTCCTGACACACCTGTCTGACCTGGGCAAGTGCATAAGCCCTTCTGTGCCTCCAAAATAACACACTGTACCGGATCCTTCAGCCCGGAATCTCTGTGTTTTCATGAACTGAGCCCCATCTGAGTAGCTGGGGTCTATCGCTTTGTATCTAAGTGCGTGTGTTCCTGGCGCGCTTCAAAGGGAAAACTGAAGATGCTGTCGGCAGCTGGGGGACAGTGAGCTTCTAAAACATATGAAGTTCTTTGAGTAAAACACACCGATGACACATACAGTCAGCACGCCTTTTCAGACGGTTCCTGCAACAAAATGTGGGCAAACTCTCGTCACACTCTTGAACCAAGAGACCCCAGCCCGTGGGAACAGGGCTCTCATGACACAGCCGTGTGGCCTCTGCAGCTGTCTGCCTGCTTGGGACTCAGTTTCCCCCTATGTACACAGAGGGCGGCGTGGTCTTGCAGGTGCTTTCCAACTCCCCCTGCTCTGTGCCCATCGACTTCCTTCGTGCGTGAGAGGCAAACATGGACATGATCCAGTCTTCCTCCCGGGACCGGCGACCCTTCTTCCTTATCCCAAGGAAGTGCAAAGGGCACGTGTGTTATGGAAACACAGTCACACTTGAGTTCAGGTGGAAAAGAGATCTGGAGTTGCTTACTTTACTTTCTCCTTGTTGGTCTGTACTTTCTGCTTTTTCCTTAATGCTAAGGCCTTGAATGGAGCATTACATTTCATTTTGTTCATTTTGAAACTTTCATGTCCCAGAGTTTGGGGGGCATAATGAAGAGTCCTGATGCCAGGCTAGGGATCAGTACTTCCTGGTCACTCGCGCACTGGTTTTCACTTCCTTGGAAGATAAAATTTCTTCCAGCACCTTCGTGAGTGGAATGCCGCCTCCCCGGCTGGTCTTGTCCCCTCCCTGTTGCCCCCCAGGACCCCCGTGGGTTACCCTGGCCCTCTGCACCTGCACAGCCGCCGCCTCTCCCCTCTCCCCCTCATGCGGCCTGCCCCTCCCCCCAGGACTCCCCAACAGAGGCCACCTCTTCTAAATTCTGACCAAAGCAACGGAATAAAAGGCAGCAGACGAGCCGCTGTATGCCACAGTCCATCAAACACTCTATTTGATATAAAAAGCACTCTTGCTTTGATGGTCCCCCCCAGGCTGCCCCGTGAAGGATGGGAAGCCGGGGACCCCTCCTCGGCTGTCTGCCTGCCCGGCACCCTCCAAGGCCCGCACGCAGTAGATGCTCAGTAAATGAGAGCAGGACCTGTGTTGAGATGCGGTCGGAACAGCCCTGGAGGTGACCGTTTTAGGTGGTGCGATGCCGACTTTCTCAACTTCATGGTCTGAAAAATTTCAAAGATAGTCGACAGAAGAGCGAGCGGTGCAATCACCACAGACACGTGTCTGCCCTCCGTCACCTCCCCCGCTCAGGACCACGCTTTCTCAGCCTCGTGCCCCCTGCCTGGCGTAGTTTTCCGTTTTGCAAGACTATTTGTGTGCTGATGCCGGATGCACCATTTCACCTGGAAATTCTTCAATATATAGCTTAAATGATAAGGATTTTCTTTCGACACGGCTCTGTGATAGCGCGTACGCTGGCTGGCCCGGGGAGCTTCCTGCCGTGCACACGCGTCAGCTTGCAGAGCAGGTGGGCGGGCAGGCCGGGACAGGCCACCGGGGGCTCACGCGACCCGGGGCCCTGCGCACTGTTGGGTCAGCGGGCGGCTTTGGCTCACCGGTGGGGACTCGGGGCCTCAGTTACCCGGTTTCTCACGGGCGAGGCCTGGTGCGGCTGCCTGAGGCGGAGGAATGAGGTGGCGTTCGTACTGGGGGGGGCGGTTCGCTGCTCCGGCAGTCGGAAGGCACCGGGCACCAGCAGGGGCCGGCCCCGAGGGCGTCCGCACGGAAGTGGGCCTCGCGGCTGTGCTGCACCTGCCGAGTGCGGAGGCGGCGTCTGAGCTGCCTGGTGCCGGTGGAGGGAGGCCGGGTGTGAGTGAGAGGCTCGGCCAGCCCGCGGCGCTGGGGGCCCCTGGGGACGACGGCTCCACAGCCGCACTCCCGCAGCCTTGACTGAAGCATCGCTATGGCAACGGGAGAAAGGAAACCAACGGGCTCAGGAACGAAATACGCACAGCACACCTGAACAGAGCAATAAGGGGCCTCTTTAGTTTCCCACATTAGGGAGCGTCTTTTGTTTAAGGGATGTGGATGCAATCTTTTCCTTCCCCTTTGAGAGTGCTCTTGGCCTAGAACGAGGTGAACGCGGCCCCAGGGGGTGACGAGAGGACTGGAGGCGAGGAGGAAAGCACAGGGACCCTCTGGCGTCTCCAAGCCACAGAGCCTGGTCTGCTGCTCCCCAGGGCCGGCTCCGAGGCTCGCTGCCCCCACGGCGCTCCTGGTCCCCGCCCTGCTGCTCCGCCCTGCCCTGGGCACCGGGCCACCGTGCTCGTGCTGGACGTGCAGGTGCGGTCAGAGGGGCTGCGGGCACCGCCCAGTGAGCCCACCGACTCGCCGCCCCCGCAGCCTGCCCGCCGCGTGCCTGCCCCGGATCACTGCGGCGCTGGGGGGGGCATGCCGGTGCGCGGGGGGGACTGCGGGCCTGGGCTGTGCTGGGACCCACGGGGCGCTGTGCCCGCACTCATGGTGGCCATGACGGTGAGCTCAGCTGAGCTGCTGCTGAGCGGGCGGCGGGCCTCGTTCTGGGCGGCCTGTGGGTCTCACCACCACAGCCCACCCTGCCCAGCACCCTCGGGGTGGGGGTCCCCACGGTGGGGACGCGGCCTCCCAGCAGCAGCCTGCAGAGGGAGCTTGCTGTGCCTCTGCACACACACCTCACACACGCACACACGCATACACGCACACACAATCAGACACACGCACACACACACTCAGACCCACACGCACACACACTCAGACCCACACGCACACACACACGCACGCACACACACACTCAGACACACACACGCACACACACCTCACACGCGCACACACACCTCACACGTGCACACACACGCACACTCAGACACACGCACACACATGCACACACACGCACACATGCATACACACCTCATACACGCACACACTCAGACACACACCTCACACACGCACACATGCACATATACACTCAGACACACACATGTACACACACCTCACACACGCACACACTTAGACACACACACAGCCCACAGACGGACATGCACACAAACCGCGCCGCACACAGACCACAACACACACACACACACACACACACGCATACTTAGCTCACACACCCATCATTCAGCAGATATTTATCGAATACCCGCTCCGCGATTGGGCCCAAGCACTGAGGCCACACCCGTGGAGGAGTCACGGGACACCCTTGTCCCGCGGAGCTTATGTTCTGGTCTACATGACCTGGTCTCCTTGTCCTGCTCGGCAAATCGAGGTTTGCAGAGGTTTCTGGCTTCCAGGGAAGACCCATGGCGCTCTGACCTTCTGCAGAGCTTCGGAAGCGGCATGGACGAGGGGCCTGGGGATGTCTGTGTCGTGACCTCCCTGCTGCCTCCACGGCCTGCCAGCTCGGGGGACGGGGGCTGTCACTTCCATGGAGGGAGGGGGAAGAAGGGCAATGCTGCTGCCCAGGCTCCATCAAGCACCTGCCGGCCTCCCTCCAGGCTTCTCACAGTGTGGCTCTGACGTCCAGGGACAGCAGTCCCCACCGAGCATCTTCTCATGGGCCCACGGGCATCGTGTCTCTTATTTGGACAGATATTTCTTCAAAACCTTTGCGTATCTCTTTATTTGGGTTATTTGTGTTTTGTTGTTGAATTGTGGACACTCTTTATATAATCTGGAAACTAGAACCTTATTGGATGTGTGATCTGCAAGCACCTCCCCCCCTCCTGCAGTTAATCTTCCAAAGCATGTCAGTTTTTAATTTTGATCAAGTCTAATTGATCTCTTTTCCCTTTTCTTGCTTATGCTTTTGGTGTCCCGTTAAGGACTGTCACCAAATTCAAGGTCCTGGGAATTCCCCCCTGTGCTTTCTTGTAAGTATTTTATAATTCCGGTGCTTAGGTTCTATACTTAGCTTTTTGCCCAATAATTTAACATGGCTCTTCACACGGGGGGAAAGGGGACAAACCATCCTTGCCCTCTTGATGCTGCTGTTTTGGCCTCCGAAAGACATGAATAAAGTGAAGTTTGGGGAGGTAGAGGGAACGGAGGCTCTCGGGACACCTTTGTGACAGTGGCTTCCCAGCTCCCAAAGCACGAGTGTCCATCCCTTAGGGCCACGGGCCATGTGCGTGCTGCGTGGTGCTGCATGGTGCCGTGCGCCGGGCTCACGTGGCCCCTCTCCCTCTGCTTCTGGACCCCACTCTGTTCCTTGTTGTCTGCGCACCTTTTCTGCCAGCTTCAAGGGTTCTTCTGCCGTGGTCTTCAGAGGAGCCCCTCTCCTGGCCAATCATGGCCCCAGAGCCCCTCCCTGAATAGTGATTGATGACCCCCCCAGAAGACGTGACGAGGAATGGGCCCGGCCTCTTCTCCCACCTTGTGTCACGTCCTCTAGATCCCTTTCCAGAGCCCTTCCCAGGCAGAGCTGCCCTCTCCCTCCGTCTGTGTTTCTGCATGTCTCGGTGTCTGTCTCTCTGTGTCTCTGTCCCTCTCCCCCTCCCTCCTCCCTGGGAACCCCCAGCACCGTGTCTATGCCCCTATTGTGGATGCCAGGCTGCCCTGAGCATGTGCATGTTTCTGGACCGTAAGCTCCTGGCGGTCAGGGACAGGGTCCTGCGTCTTCGGAGCCCCATCAGAGCCCGCACGCCCCCACTGCCTGGTGGATGTTGGGGAGTGAATCCAGGAGGCCCAGTGGAGCCTTGGAAGCCTACTTGTGTTTTTGTTCTAAACTGAGAAGACCCGGGAGGCAGGGCAGGTGTGGGGGGCCCTGTGGGGGACCGGACCGCGGCATGCTCTGTTTCCCGAGAGCAGGGCGGGGGGGGGGGGCGGAGGGGTGAGGTTTCTGGAACAACAGCAGAGTCCCTCCCCTGCAGCTTCTCCCCAGCTGCCTGCGCCCGGCCACGGTCCCGGAGCTGCTAAGTCCGCGTGGGCAGAGCGCGTGTGCATGGAGCCCGTCGGATCTGCTGTGGCGTGTCGGGTCCCCCCAGGGCCTCTCTTGCTGTGTGGCACGTGTGGGCACATCGTGGCCGTTTCTAACAGTGCACTCCAGGGCGTGGAGCTGGGGCCTGGGGCGGACCGTTCAACCTGAGCCCCTCGAGGGAAAGGGACCGTGACTTGGCCCCCGCTCTGCTGGGCTCCCTCCGCGGGACGGTGCTGGCAATGTGGTGGCCACGGCGGGCCGGCCACGGAGCACAGAGGGCTCCGCGCCACTGACTCTGCTCCCTCCCGGGGCTGCGGGGTCCTGGGGATTCAGGAGGGTCTCTTGGACCAGCCAGTTTTCTGGAATTTTTAGTTAAGGAACGGAAACCCCAGAAGTCCACGAAGTGTGACCCTCCCAGGGCCGGGTCCAGCTGGGGTCGAGGGGCAGTGGCGCTCAACAGCTGACTCGTTCTCCTGAGAGGCCTTGGCGAGAGCGCCACAGACGTCCTGCCGCTGACGGCTGTGGGGGCTGCGGGATAATCCGCGGAAGGGAGGAGAGCCCGGGACTTGACTCCCGGTGATGACCTACTGGTGAGTGAACGAGGGAGCTGTCTCACCAGAGCTCGGCTCCAAACCGTCCACGGGCCCGGCATGTCGTCCGGGTGCCTCCCTGCCCCCGGCCGCGCCCACCATCCAGGCTGCGCTCCTGCGTGGGTGCTGAGAAGGGAAGAGAAGGCTCCCACCAGCCGAGGGCCGGTCAGTGGGCACTGCCTCTCCACCACCCCCTGAGCAGACCCTGTGAGACCCCCGCGCCAGAACCGGGGCTCAGCTCCTGGACATCAGTCTTGGGGATGATGTTTTGAATCTGACACCAAAAATGCAGGCAACAAAAGCAAAAATAAGTGCGTGGGACCACATCAGGCTAAAAAGCTCCCACTCAGCAAAAGAAACTGCCATGAAAGGCAACCTACAGGACGGGAGAAAATACTTGCGAACCACGGACCTGGTGAGAGGTTACCATCCGAACACGCGAGAACCCATCAGGCTCTACAGGACAAAGATCAAAGCCGACCATCCAACAGAAACAGACTCCAGGATGAGCAGAGGACCTGAACATGCCTTTCTCCTAAGAAGACACCAGGCAGCAGGCACACTCTCACGAGAAGTCCCTCACATCGCTCGTTGTCAGGGAAACCACGATGAGGCGCCGCCTGGCCTGGTGAGGAGCACGAGAGCTAACAGCTGCCGGCGAGATGCTGGTGGGAGGGCAGGGGCTGCCGGTGGGGTCTGGTAATCCCCCTTCTGGATAGCTATCCGAAGGAAGGAAACCGTAATCTCCAAGAGATATTCTGCTACTCAGCCTTAAAAAAGAAGGAACTCCTGGGGTGCCTGGGTGGCCGTGTCGGTTAGCACTGGACGCCTGACTCGACGTCAGCTCAGATCACGATTCCAGCGTCCTGGGATTGAGCCCTGTGTCGGACTCCGTGCTCAGCGGGGAGTCTCCCTCTCCCTCTGCCCCTCCCCCAATTCTTGCTGTCTCTCAAATACCTAAATCTTAGAAAAAGGAAGGAATTCCTGTCATTTGTCACAACTGGGTGAAACTGGGGGGCTTTTCTTTTTTTTCTTTTTTTTAAGATTTTGTTTATTTATTTGAGAGAGAGAGAGAGCACACAAGCAGGGGGGAGGAACGGAGGGACAGGGAACCAACTTCCCGCTGAGCAGGGGGCCTGATGTGGGACTCGGACCCAGGACCCTGAGATCATGACTTGAGCTGAAGGTGGATGCTTCATGGACTGAGCCCCCCAGGTGCCCCTCTAAGTTGTTAATGACCACCGAGCCAGGCCTTTAACCTTCTCACTTCCTGACCGCAGGGCTTTTCCTTGTGGGGCTGGCGAGGGGACGGGCGCGCGGGGCTGCATGGAGGAGACAAGACAGTGCAGGAACTTTTGTGTTTTCCTCTGATGCCCGTTGATGTGCCCCAAATAGTTACCCTGTCAGGGTCTCCAACTCCCCAACCTTCTCAGCAGGGCTGGAGTGGGATGCCCGGGGCCCCAAGGCTCCTGGCCCACCCTGACTTCACTTCTCCCCCGTGCCCAGAGTGCTGAGTCTCACCATCCTCAGGCTGATCAGGAAAATGGTCATTCCAGGCCTGTCCCATCTTCCCATGGAGCCCAGCCTGAGGAAAGGATCTAGAAGAGGGTGCCTGCCAGCTCCGTCAGGGGAGTGTGCACCTCTTGCTCCCAGGGTTCTGAGTTCGAGCCCCACGTTGGGTGTAGAGATGAGTTAAGAGATAATTAAATAAAATCTCTTGAAAAACGTTAAAAAGATTGGATTTAGGGAGGGCTCGGTGTGGAGGCCCAGTGATGCAAGAGCGGGTGCCAGCTGGGGCCTATCTGTATTCTGACCACTGGGGGTCTCAGACTCCAGATTTCTTAAAAAAGGTCTTGGTGAAGTAAGAATAAAGCTAATTCCTTAGATTTTTAAAAAACCCTCACATTGTTAGGACTTAAGAAATATAATCTCCTCTTTCACAAATCTCTCTTAGTCCAAGAAAGCCCTGTCCCCTCCCTGTAGAACACAGTGTCCTTTGTTCACAACTCAGAAACGCTGAGCTGCTCTCGGCGACGCTGCTGCAGGTGGCCGGAGCGTCACCGGGCTCATCCCCTCCCGCGACAACGGGGGTGCGGACGGCCACTCAGGAAAATCCCCACAGGAGGACGTCCAGGCATTAAAAAAAATCTCAGGTATGAACCTGGGGGATTACCAGTGTGTTTCAGATTCAAGTTCATTTTCATAATGGGCTTCATTTTCCCTGGATTGTACAGGGCTTTGGCCTCCGCCATGAAGCTCTCATCCCGATGGTTTAGGATTGGCCCTTTGTCGTACTTGTCTGTGGGGGAGAATGCACGGTTGCAGAAGGTGCTGGGGTGACCTTGGGCTCGTGCTCATCAGAAGCCACCCAGGCTGCTCTTCTGCGTGTCAGTCTTTCTTCTGGGCTCGCCCTCCTCTGGCCGTGTGGGGTCGCAGCGTGCGGGGACGCGCTTCAAAGACAGACCTGGGCAGGCGTCAGCTTTCTGCCACACGCCTAACTTCGCCATGCCTCCATTTCCCTCCCTACAACGTGGCTCAGTCTGCCTGCCTCACGGGGTCCTTGTGCGGGTGGACGGGGTGGTCGAGCCCCTGTCCTAGAGCATGGCTGTGGGGACCGCACACCTCCCTCAGCCCCCCACCTCGGGGCAGGACCGGTGTCGCCGAGGGCCTGGGCAGCAGCGGGAGGGGTGGGGGCTCTGCCTGCTCCCGGGGGCGCGCTCGCTGTAGACCTCCCCAGCACAGTCTCTCCAGCGGCCGGCAGAGTGGCCCCGCGGCTTCCTCCCTCCCGGTGCACTCGGTTCTGCACGGAGCAGCCAGCTCGGCCCGGTCCCCCTCACCGGACTCGTGCCCCCGAGGGTCTCAGCGCCTCCTGAACTCACCTCCCAAGGACCTCACCTTGCCAAGGACAGGTGAGGAGAGAGTTCCTCTCCCGGCAGGAGCGACTGGCTGGGCTCTCCCGGGGGAAGCTGCTGCCCTGAGGGTGGAGGAAGAGTCTGCGGGGCCTGGAGTCTCCACCCGGCCTCTCGGCACCCAGGGTACAGGCGAGCCCATGGCTGCGTGAGAACCCCGCGGGGCCAAGAGCTCCCACCACTTGGAGCGTAGGGGCCACGGACGCCACGTGTGCTCTTGGCGGCTGAGCAGCTGCTGGCTGCAGGGGGGGCGCTTGCTCAGCAGGCCAGGGGGCAGTGGCTGGAAGCTGCAAAACAAGTGGGGATGGACGCTGCCTCTGTCCGTCCCTCCTGCGGGTGCGGAGCGCACAGCTGCGGGAGCCCGGCAGCCGCGTGGGAGAGCCGGGCGGGGCTACTGGAGGGCGCCCCTCATGAGGTCGCCCTTTGTGGCTGGGGCCTGTGGCTGCCTCCGGTGAGTGAGGGGCCGGGAGGAGAGGCCTCTGCAAAGCCCGCTCAGGACACTCGTCCATTTCCTTCTGTCTCAGGTGTGCCTGCGAGCAACAGGTGTAAACTCCGTCTGCTTTTCTCTCGGCCCGTAAACGTGCACCCCTGCGCGTCCCTCTCCCTCCTCCTCACTCGCTGTGTTCTCAGCTCGTGTTATCACCAGTTACCTGGGGCTGTGTGCGGGAACTGTGTGGCCTGAGTCCCCCAGGCCTTGGAGTGAGGCTTCGGTCGGGGCGGCCCGGGCGGTGCCACCACGCTCCCGGGGAAGCCGTGTCCGAGTTCAGTCTCCCGCCCTGGCCCCTCGCTGCTGGCCCCCTCCTTGGGGAACACCGTCCGCTCCCCGGGCTCCGTGATCCAGACGGAATATCCCCCAGTGTCCCTTCCACCCCAACTCTCCCCTGATCTGCATGCCTCAAGGGCTTCCCATCTGGCGTCTAGAACGAGCGTGTCGCAAAACCCTGCTCTGATTCTCCTCCGCGGGCTTCTGGGTCCTGGCTGTCCCCAGACTGGAGCACAGAAACATGACAGTCATCCTGTTTCCCCCCTTTCTCTTGGCTCCACTGGGTCTCTCTCCGTCCTGCTGGCCCGACCCGACCAGCCATCTGCTCACAAGCTGCCCTCGCTGTCGCTCGCCATTCCTGAGAGCGCCGGGCCTGGGACAGTTCCTGACCAGCTCCTTCCTGTACTTCTAGCTCCTGCTTCATGTGGGAACCGTAATTATCTCTTTAAAATGTAAATTAGTTCCCATCACTGCCCCTCTTAAAGCCCTCTTAATAGTCCTCTCTCACACTTGGCACAAAATCCAAAGTCCTTACCCTGATCTGCAAGGCCTCACATGACCTGATGCGGGTTTTTCCTTAAAATTCACTGGACTGCCAGAGAGAACCCTTTGTTCGCTAGAAAGTCCCACTGTCCATGTTACTATTAGATTGCTATAGTTCAAATATCAGTTGCTCTATTAAGAGGATAAAGCACTTATTTATGTATTTTAATCAATAAATTATGCTTCTGGTCTGGCCCTTACATATTTAAACTTTTCTAATGGATCTTCTTGAAATATCATTAAAGGCAATGTATCCTTGGCTTGTGTCTCAGGACCGTAGACGTGGGGCAAGTTCTCGGCATTGTAGCTAGAAATGCAGCCTTTGTGTTCTGGGCCTGTTGGTGCGATCGCTGAAACGTCTCCCTTAGCCTGTTTCCTGTCCTCTCTGGGCAGTCACCCCACCGGCCTCGTTTCCTTCCTTCCAAAGTCCTTTGCTTCCATGTAGGTTTTAGAATAGTCTCGTCTACACATCCCAGAGTTTTGGTGGACACTGTGTGGGTCCGCGTGTTCTCCGCTGTGTTGGACTTGGAAATCCGCGACCGTGGGATGTCTGCCCGCTACGTTTATCTTCTTCAGTTGCTGTCTTCAGCATTTCGTGGTTGTCCTGGACAGGTTCTGTTAGATCTACACCCGGATATTTCACCTTGGAAGTGACTGTACATAGTGCTGTGCTTTACTCTCCGTGTCGGTTCCTTGCTCGTGTGTAGAAGGACAGTGGGCGTCTGTTCGTTGATCCCGTCTCCTGCGAACGTCCCCAATCACTCTTTAGTTCTAGAGCTTTGTGTAGATTTCTTGGAACTCTGTGCAGAGACAATCATGCCATCCACAAGTAGAAACAATTTTATTGTTTCCTTTCTGGCCTGTATGCTTTCATTCCCTGTCCTTGCCTTGTTGCATTGACCTCATTTCCCAGCACTGTTTCAAGCAAGAGTGTTGAGAACAGACATCTTTGGCTTTCCCCAAAGTTATGAAGGAGGCATTCAGCCCGTCGCCATTGAGTATGAGCTTGGCTGCAGCTGTCAGTAGATGTTCATAATTAAGCTGAGGAAGTTCCCCTCTATTCTTAACTTTCCTCAGAGTTTTTATCATGAATGAGTGTGATTTGTTTCAAATGCTTTTTATGCATTGATGGACATGACCATGTGATTTTTATTCTTTAGCATGAGAATATGGTGGATTATATTGGTTTTCTTTGTTTTCTTTTCTTTCCTTTTGTCAACTGACAGGCTTTTCACATCTTTATTATTGAGTTTTGAATCCACTCTTGTTTTTGGTGCACAGGTATTCCTGTTTTTAATGAAAAAAATTTTAGAGATTTTTACAAATCTTTTGGGGGGGTTGGAGAAGCAGTTGGAGAGGGGCAAACAGACTCTACCTGAGTGTGGAGCCCGACGTGGGGCTCAATCTCACAACCCCAAGATCATGGCCTGAGCCAAAATCAAGAGTCAGACCCTGAACCAACTGAGCCACTCGGGTGGAGCCCTTACTAAGTTTTTAAATTCAATTCCAGTATAGTTAGCTATGGTATTATAGGAGTTTTAGGCGTACCGAACTGTCTTAGTGATTCCGTAATTCCATACAGTACTCGGTGCTCATCATAATAAGTATCTCTTAATCCCCACCACCTAGTTCCCGTCTCTGCAGCCTCCTCTCCTCTGGTAATCGACATGAACAGGCATTTCTTCAATGACGACGGGCGGACGGCCGATACTGAGTGACTTTTGAATATTGAACCAGGTTTGCATTCTGGAAATAAATTGTTCTTTGTTGTGGTATGTAGTCATTTTCCTATTGTGGGAACGCTGTCCCTTTGCTGAGGCTTTCTGTTTTTCCTTTTGTTTCTAGTGTATCTGTACTCGTGGACACATTTTTATCATGGCTGTTTTAAAGTCCTCAGCAGATGATTCTAGTATGTTGGGCATACTGGTTTTGGTGTCTACTCATAGTCTCTCTTCATTCAGTCTGAGATATTCCTGGCGTTCAGTGCGACTGGACCCTGGATGGCTCGGGTATTGCGGGATGGCACTGGCTCTTGTTTAAGCCTCTCTTTCTGCATGCTGTTCAGGGAAAGGGAAGTGCTGCCTCGATGCCAAGCGCAGGGTGGAGTGCAGGCTGCCCCCTGGCCTACATGACAGCCAGCACCACTGCCGGACAGAGGTGCGAGGGTGACTCTTCCGTGGCCCCACTGCTTTCTCTGGTCTGGCAATGCCAGGGCTGCTCCCCACATGCCTCCATGGCACCATGACTGGGTGACAGTGAATGTCCTTACTGGGGCGACCACCATGACCGTGGGGTACCTTGTGTCCTATTCTGCCTGGGTCCGTCCCAGGACCCCTAGCATCTTTTGCAAATAGCTTTGGGAGACCCAGGGGACCCTGCCATACATACCTGGTGGGCATGTCCCTGGTGAAGTCAGCCTGTCAGCCAGTGACTTGGGTCTGTGCCCCGTGGAGAGCAAGGCCTCTGGGAGTGGGACGCCTGGGTTCAAAGCCATTCTTGGCAGTGGGACCCTGAACACGTTCCTAACCTCAGGACTCAGTTACTTGCTCTGTAAGGGGGGTTGATAATAAGATGAGAGGGGAGTTATATGAGCCAACAGCCTGTAAGCCTCTTAGAAGAGTACCTGACGCATAGAATGAGGGACATGAGTGCTCACGATTACTGCTGCTGTAAATGTCCCCCAGTTAGGTGACCTGGGACATTGCCGTCTGACCCTCCTCCCCTGGCTCTCTGTGGCCATCCGGCCGCTTACAGCCCATGCCAAGGCTGCCCGTGCCTGCCGTGGTGGCCGGGATGCATCCAGGCTGAGCGCTGGGATCTGACGTGTGGACAAGGACTGCGGCTAGAAGTGTGGACTGTGGGTCTTCTGACAGTTGTGCCGGAGAGGGTGGCCGAGTGTGACAGGTGTCACCAGGCACTCCAGGGCCAACCCCTGCCCAGAGCACAGCTTCCTCGCCCCAGGCAAACCCGACCACTTCTGCCTGTTTGGGGGAGTCGCTCTGTCCCCCGTGGGTGTTACTCTACTTCCCAGTCTTCCCAGCCGCTGTCCAAAGTCCTGAATCTCTAACTCAGCTTCTACCTCCAGAAGGACAGGCTTCTACGATTCCACAGGAGTGAGGTCTCTCAGGAGTGGTCACTCTATTGTCTGTCCCCTGCACATTTCCTATGTCCTTTGCTCCTGCCTCCAAGGATGAGGGTTCCCCTAGCAAGGCTCTGGAAGTGTCTAGACCACATGAATTCAGGGTGGTGTTAGATTCCGGGGCTGCCAGAGCAAATGACCACAAACTGGGTGGCTTACGACGTCAGAAATGCACATCCTTCCAGCTCTGGAGGCTGAAAGTATGAGGCCAAAGTGTCAACAGGGTGGGTTTCTTCTGGGGCCTTGAGGGAGCGGGGGGGCGGGGAGAGTGTTCAGCCTCTCCAGATTCTGGGGGCTTGCTAGTGACCCTGGGGGTTTCTTTGCTTCTGCAGGCATCATGGCCTCGTTCCAGACTCTGTCCTCATCAACACACGGTGCTCCTGCTGTGTGTCTCTGCATCCCAATGTCCTTCCTGGAAGGATCCATCAGCTGGATTAAGGGACACCCTACTCCAGGATGTGTCCAAGGACCTTGTGGCCACATTCACAGGTGCCTGCGATTATGACTTTGTCATAGCTTCTTGGGGGACCCAGTTCAATGCACAACAAGGGGCAGCCGTGATGTCCCAGCGGGGACCTCTGCTTAGTCACCCCAGCATCAGTGTGCAGAGAGGGTAGATGGGGAAGGGATTCAAGTAGAGGCACTATTAAAGTTGTCCCTGAAAGACACTAATTTCTGAACCGATGAACGGGGTTTGGGGTAGATCATCTTGTCTCTTTAAAATTTCATGTCCCAAATTTAAAGGCTTTTTGTCATCTTCCCCCTCCCCTTCAGTGCTCGGTGTCTGAGCCCTGCACACAGGGGTTTCCTGCGCTCTCCCTGTTCTGCCGGAGGCCATGCCTATCACGTTGTCCACGATGGAGGCTGAGCGCCCCGCCTCCGTGCTGGCGGGAGCCGAGCTTGTTTATGTAAATTTTGCTTTATTTTAGTCTTTCCAATGACTGCCTTGGGGCTTTAGTTCTGAGCCAAGGGCAGGAAAGGAAGGCCTTTATTGCTGAGAGGTAGGCATTTGGGATGATTCGTGAAGCAAACATCAGCACGTGCCCGGCGAGCCCTTCCCAAGCTGCTCCCCTTCCTCAGTGGCCCTCGCAGAAACGGGCGCCGCTCCGCCGGGGGCCAGCCCGCGAGACGCCTCTGCCCTTTCATTTCCACAGCTTTATTCAGCTTTTGAAAGATCCCTTTAAATAGATTATGTCCTTCCAGTGTGTGACTCCTCCCTTTATGATTATTCTTGAGCCCAGGCTGCAGCAAACGGAGAACAGGCAACAGTGATGATGGATTCGTATGCGATTATTTTCTTACAAGTTCTTCTGTTCTGAGTACAAGTGAGTCTTCCCGAATCTCATTATGAGAAGTAGGTGGTCAGGAGAAGGTTATGGTCATCAGTAAAATCGGTTCAATTACATTTTTAAGTGCATTCACGTTGGAAAGGGTATGGAAGGTGATCGAGGAAACCCTGATTCGAGGATGCACTGTTTTTGAGTGTTTACTGACCCGACTGTGTGTCGGGAGAGGGCGGGCGGGGGGGTGAGGAGGAGAGCAGGAACACCTTGGATGAAGGCCCTGCCATCTGTCCGCGTGGGCCACCGACGGCCCGGGTGCCCAGCCCTGTGACCCCTGAACCGCTCTGCTGCACGCTTCCCCAACTCTCCAACCCCTGAGCTGCTGCCTCCACAAGGAGAACTTGCCCTCCACCCCGGTCCCCTGCACACTCTTGGGTCCTTCGCTCTGCTCCAAAGAAGACCCTTCATGCTCCCTTGATCCTGTTCCCTCTCTGATACACAACGGTTTGTGTGATTGGAAAAACCATAAAGAATCAACATTGTTTGGTCCACATCACCGAGCACGGCGATACGTGTCGTTGCCAAGCTGTGCCCGGTGCTGCGAATCCCTCCGGCTCTCAGTCGAGGGGACCATGGAAAGGCCAGCAAGTGGGGGCAGGCCGAGGTCACAGCGACCAAGGAGGTCGGAGGCGGCTGAGCTCAGATATGGCGCCCTGATGATTCTGTGACAGTGGCCTTCCCACCGAGGCTGCCGGGCCCGGATCTGCTGCTCTGCCTGGCCACGGAATGTCCCCTCGTGCTGTCTCTCCTTCCTCACCTCCCCATCCTTCCCCGTGGCCCGAAAGTTCCCCGCAGGTGCCCAGAGACACCTGGGAGGACCGCTGGCCCAGCGCCAGCAGCCTCTCTCCCTGTATCCACACTGTCAGCTTGGAGGAGGAAGCGGAAGGTCTGACACTGAACACACATGGGCGACTGGAAACCAAGGACAGTGGCGTCGATTTGCCCTTGCCCCCGAGGGCCTCCCGCACACGGCGGAGTCGGTCTGTCTTGGGGCTGTGCCTGCGCCTGGAGGGAACACGTTCATCACACACATGCGCTGCCCCCTGGGTTCAGCCTCCCGTCACCTGGGACTCAAAGAATCCCGGTGGGCCTCCCAGGACCCTCCCTTCCCGCGTGCTCAGAGTCGTGGTCGTTGCAGTGAGCACAGGGGTGGTGGCGTCAGGCATAGCTCCCGCCGCCCTGGAGGGGTCCCTGAGTCAGGAGCCCTGCCCCCGCACCTGTGCCCCGAGCGGGACTTCGCTGGTGGCGACATTACTTCCCTGCCGCAGGAAGTGAACACTAAGTGAGCGTCCCCACGCCACTGGGCCCCATGCTCTGCATTGTCTCTTCATTCGCTTTACGGTGTCTTTAGACAACAGAAACCCTTAATTTTTAAATAAAGTCGATCAGTTTTTCTCTCTGTTTTTTTACATCTGTCTGTAAGAAACTCTTTCTTATCCCAAAGCCATAATGAAGTCCTTCTATATTTTCTTCAACTGTGTGTACAGATTTGCTCCTCTCTTAGAGGTTGTGGATGGATCTGGAGCTTATTTTTGCATCGGGCATCCAGCAGGGATCAACATTTATTTTTTGGGGCAAATAAATGTGGTTGTTTCTGAATATTTTTTCTGATCTTGTCTTTTTCTGTTTCCTGGCTTGCTGGTTTTCCTTAGTGAGATATTTGGATTTCTTTCTCTTTATTCTTTGCATATTTTTTTTAGTGGTTTTTGATTTGTGGCTACCATAGTTTGTATATAACATCTCCTACACTTAACAGTCTATATTAAGTTGATGCTCATTTAAGTTTGGCCTCATTCTGTACTCCTCTCTTCCCCACAATTTAGGTATATGGTATCATAGTTTACATCTTCTTGAGAGTTCCTTGACTGATGTTTTACAGAAATATTAATTTTTACTCCTTTTGTGTTTCCTATTTTTATAATGTCACTTTTGGTCTCTCCTGTCTACTCTAAGAGTCTCCTTTAATATTTCTTGCAGGACTGGTTTGATCGTCATAAACTCCTTTAGTTTTTGTTTGTCTGGAAAACTCTTCATGTCTCCTACTATTCTGAATGAGAGCCCTACTGGATAGAGTATTGTTGGCTGCAGATTTTTCCCATTCAGTGTTTTGAATATATCATGCCACTCCCTTTTGGCTTGTAAGTTTTTCGCTGAAGAATCTCCTGTTAGCCTTATGGGTTTTCCCTTTTAAGTAACGGGCTTCTTTTGTCTTGCTACTTTTGAGATTTTTTTTCTTTATGACTGTGTTTTGCAAATGTAATTACAATGTACACAACAATGTATTGTTGGTGTGGGTCTGCTCTTGTGGTCTTGATGGGTGTTCTCTGTGCCTTCGGGATCTGGATTTGTTTCCTTCCCTGGATTAGGGAAGTTTTTGGCTATTATTTCTCTAAAACAAATTTTCATCCTCCTTTTCTTTCTCTTCTTCTTTTGGGACTCCTATAATAAAAATGATATTACATTTGATGGTATCACTAAGTTCTCTAAGGTTTTTGTTTTTGTTTTTATTGAGAGAGAGAGAGTGAGAGAGAGCACAAGAGGGGAGGAGGTCAGAGGGAGAAGCAGGCTTCCCGCAGAGCTGGGAGCCCGATGTGGGACTCGATCCCGGGACTCCATGATCATGACCTGAGCTGAAGGCAGTGGCTTAACCAACTGAGCCACCCAGGGGCTCCTAAGTTCCATAAGTTTGTTCTCACGTTGTGCAATTCTGTTTTGTTCTCTTTTGTTCAGCTTGGCCACTTTCCACTACTCCGTCTTCTCGGCTACTCATTTGTTCCCTGGCTTCTTCCACTTGCTGTCCATTCCATCGGGCATGTTTCCCAGTCTGTTTATTGAGCCCTTTATCTAAGGGTCTCACTCATGTCTTCCAGTCTTCTCAGGTCCAGTGAAATGTCCTTATGATCATTGCTTTAAAGCCTCTATCAGGCATGTTCCTTATATCTGTTCTGCTCAGATCTCTGGCTGTGGCCTCGTCCTGTTCTTTCATTTGGAATAAATTTCTCTGTCTCCTCATTTTGTCTGTCTCTCTGTGTCTATTTCGGTGTGTTAAGAAAGTCAGTTATGTCCTCTGCTCTTGAAAGTAGTGGCTTCATGAAGAAGAGGTGCTGGCGTGCCCTGCAGAGCCTGGCACGTCAGGAGAGTATCCCGTGTGTGTTGCTTATGCCTCGTTGTTGTGTCGGAGTCACTTTTCAGCGCAGTTGTCTGCACAGATCCTCTGCCTGACGGGGGCTGTGCTTGCTCTCTGTGGTGTTAGTGGGACCCCGGCAGGCAGCTCCGAGGGGTGGCAGCTGGTGGCAGTGTTAGCAAAGCTTGCCCTGGCTGGGAGCACACAGCTGGGTATGGGGGCGCACCATGGCGGCCGGGGTGTATGGCTGGGCACAGCATGTGACCGGGCATGTAGAGGGAGAGTTGGGGATAGGGGGATGGAGTGAGTAGAGGCTCAGGGGAGTCAGGGAAAAGAAAAATTAGTAAAAGCAGGAAGGGGGGGTGGTCCCTGTGAAACCATGAGGCTGTTTACCAGGGTTTATCAAAGTCTGGCCCCTGCCGTCCACAGAGATGGGGGGACGGGTGCTGTCCTCAGGTGTCGGAAACACGGTGGGTTCTTCTAGCCGCCTGGAGTTTTCTCCAGCATTTTAAGAGAGGCTGGGCTCTCCTTAGGGCCATGGCCTTGAGCTACTGGAAACCCTGTTTCTGTTTGTTCAAGTCTTCCTAGGCCGAGGTTGGGGCCTCCTCGAGGAGAGGGCTCCGCAGGGCCTGACCAGGGTTTGGCCAAGGGGGTCTGTGTCAATACACACGTATTTACGTTTGTATAGCTTCTCTTGTATTTCTCAACAAGGCTGTATAATTTGTTCCATAATATCCTTGAAATTTTTATCATATTTCTTACTGGAGATATTATTATTGTTTTGTGATTTAAGTAGCATCTTTTTATTTTCTTCTTTAAAAAAATTAAAATCTACAGGAAAGTTCCTAGAATGACACAGTGAAGACTCACACGCCCTTCACCCGGGCTCACTCTTTCACTCTACGTGTGTGTGTGTGTGTTTTACCAACATCATGCACTTCATTTCAGGTTGGATTAGCCAAGAGCAAAAAACATAAGCCCACATGATTGCCACACTCCTGACGTTTAACATTGATATAATACTATTATCCAACATGTAATCTGCATTCAAATGTCACTGATTATCTAATCATAATATTTGTTGTAGTCCCCCTTTATCTGATTTAGAAGCCCATTAAGGGTCACATTGGGGACGGCTGGGGGGCCCAGTCGGTTATGCATCTGCCTTCGGCTCAGGTCATGATCCCGGGGTCCTGGACTGAGCACCACGTTGCGCTCCCTGCTTCTCCCTCTCCTCTGCTGCTCTCCCTCCTTGTGCGCGCACTCTCTCTGTCTCTCTGTCTCTGTCTCTGACAAATAAATAAATAAAATTTTAAAAAGAAGGGTCAGCCTTCGTGCTGCACTGCCGCAGGGCCCTGGTCTTCCTTAACCTGGCTCTCCCCGAGGCTTGCGGTCAGAGTCACTCAACAGCGGCCCTGCGTTCGGGTGGGCGGCGAGTCTCTTCCTTTGCACCATGTTGGGAGGCATGTGGTTGGTCCCATTATTGGGGTGTGAAGCTTGACTACTTGGTCAGCTTGCATTTTCTAGGTTTCTCCATTATAAGCGAGTTTGGGAGTGATTCTTTGAGGCACTCTTCCCTGAGTTTGTACTCCTTTGAGTATCCTGTTTCCACCAGAGTCTTTCCCCAATGGTTGTAGTGGCCTTTCTTGAATCTTGTTTGAATCGTTCCTGTGCCAGAAACAAAATAAGGATTCTGTTTCCATAATTTATTTCTCATTTATTGTTCATCTTTCTTCTATCCTGAAGACCTTCTTCCTCATTCGTCAATAATTTCAGTAGCAGAATAGAGTCACTTCAAAGATTTATGATCCACTTGGTCATTATTCATTTCATTATTCAAATAATCCCAAATTCAGTCCATGGGACCCTCTTTAAGTTGCCATCTGGGTCCTCTGTAGGCATACTGGTCAGTGTTTCAGAAATAAGTCGAGTCTGATAACAGTTGCATCTCTCTGTTTGCTCGTTGCCTGTGCACCTGGTTTTGCGATAGCGCTCTCCCTTCCTGCCACCTCGCTTAACTCTCCACTTCTAATACGCTGTCTGGGAATTCTTTTGATTTTATATATTGATAATCATAACATCATGGATAATGACAGTTTAATTTAATTATTTCCAATTATCTCTTTATTCCTTTTGCTACTGAGCTGGCTAGAACCTCCTAGACAAGGCTAATCCGATACAAGAAAACATTTACAAAAAGCACTACTGTCTCCTTTCTAATTTTGAAGTTCCAACATTGAATGTGATGTTTGTTCTGGGTTATTAGTTGCTATCCCTTCCTCCATTAAAGAAGGTCCCTCTCTCTCTTTTTTAAATTACTAGGTTTTGGTTTTTAATCACTAATAGGTTTTTGAATTGTACTAAACACTTTGTTTTGCACCATTTCTTCTCTTTTAATATATTGATGTGGTCAATCCAGTAATACCTTTTGCTTGGGAACCATCCCTGCACTATTGGTAGAAGCCTTACTTAATATATTTAACGTATTCTACACTTAATTTGACAGCATCGTGTTTAGCCTTTCGGCATGTACACACGAGATCGGCTGTTTCCCTGTGTCTGTTTGACAGTATCTAGTTGTCCGCATGCGGTTGTGTTTCAGTATGTTGTGTGGCTGCTCATGAATGCACGGAGAAACATGTCTAAGTCACCTGGGCCTGTTCTGTGTGCGGTAGGTCGTGGGGAGGAGAGACATGACATTTCCTGGTGGCTGCATCTCCACTCAGGTGTCGAAGACTTTGTAAGGTGGGTGACTATGACACGGAGACACCCTGCAGGGGCAGGTGCAGACCTCCCAGAGCCGGGGGGGTGAAGGAGGCAGAGTCATGGGAAATCAGATCTCACCCCAGGGCCGCCTACCCGCTCACGGCCTCCTACCCGCTCACGGCCTCCTACCCGCCTCCTTACCCGCTCACGGCCTCCTACCCGCCTCCTTACCCGCTCACCGCCTCCTACCCGCTCACGGCCTCCTACCCGCCTCCTACCCGCTCACCGCCTCCTACCCGCTCAGGGTGGTTTAGCTCAGGAGTTCACGATCCAGACCTGGAAGGTCCCGTGTTTCAGGGGCTGTCATTCCACACGTCTTCGGGTGTGTCTGTCAGTCAGTCGCTGTCTGCTATTGGTTGTGAGAGCCTTGGACCCAGGGCTCAGGTGGGAAGGGTCGGGGGAGTTCTAAGGACCCTAACTGGAGGAGAAATGTTGTCTTTGGAAGGGGATTTTTCACGCTCTGTGCTGTTAGTTTTATTCCCAGGTATCAACAAAGGCAGGCACCTGGCACACTTGCCTAAGACCTAAGATTTTCATCTTCACGTCTTCTACCAAGGGCTTTCCTTATTGTGCCCACAGAGCTCGTGCCCTTCCACTTGGGTTGTAGGTGCCCACAAGGGGGGGCCAGCCCCAGCCCTCGGGTGCTGGATGCTTTCCAGCTGCAGAAGCAGTCAGTGTGTGAGTGTGTATGAGTGTGAGTGTGCATGGGTGAGTGTGTGAGAGCGTGCATGTGCACATTCGTGTATGTGTGTGTGCGTGTAGCATGGTGGGGAGACAGAGACAAGCCGTCCTCTCCCCCTCCTCCCTTGCCTGCCCTCTCGGTTCCTGCCCCCCGAGCCGGCTGCTTGCTGTCGCGGGAACCCGGCCCGCCCCCGGTTCCTGCCTTTGCTGAGCTCTTCTTTGTGTCTGCAGAGCCCCCCCCGCTCTCTCCCCACTGTTCTGCAAGCTGAAATCCTCTGTCTTCAAGATGCAGATGAAATGCCTTGTTCTCCGTGATGTATCCCAGCTGGGGATAAACACTGCTTCCTCTTTTAAGACTTGGCACGTCTGCCTTGAATTATACATGTGTGCCGTGGAGGGCTCCTTTAGGATAAGGATTATGACTTATTTATCTGCACATTTCCCCCGTAACTCTCTCCACCCCAGTACCTCAGGCAGCGTCTGGCGTGTCGAAGGTGCTCAATAATTATTTATGAAATTGGGTATTAACTGCTCCTCCTTATTTGTGTGTTTAGTGACATTGTTCAGTTCAGGGGTGAGTGACACAATCTTGTGAGAAATGGGAGCTTTCTGCCTTCCAGCCTCGGGCTACAACGGTCCCATCCCCTTTCACTGCCTGTCTCCTGCTCCCCCACCGCCGTCCGGTCCCCCTTTCTCTGGCACACGCGCCTTTGGGGCCATCGCAGCCTCCATCAGCTCGGAGGGCATGCCCACGGGAGCGGCCACGGACTGTGGCAGGGCTGCACGCGGTGCCTCGGGGCAGTTCTTGCACAGCCGGGCAGGGAAGTGGCCTCAGGTCCGCTCGCGCAGCTCTCTCTTCTGGAACAATCTGTGCAGGCACTTGAGAAGCAGCTCCCGGGCCCAGTTCAGTGCCTCGTCACCCTCGGGGGTGTCAGGAAATTTCAAAACAGAGTTAATTGCTGTTTTTAATTTAAGTTAATTCGTGGTCATCACACACATAGGTGCTGCCAGGCCACACTTGGAGCCTGAGAGGACGATGGCAGAAACCTGAATGTCTCGGCTCCAGGACGACCCCCAGTGACTGCACTCCTCTCTGGGGGTGAAAACGAGCCGGACGCGGTGTGACCGCGCGCTCCTGGCGGCCGCTGCTCGCTGGGCCTCGGGAAAGCACACGCACCTGCCGAGGCGTCCCTGAGTCTCGGTCTCCTCGGCGCGGCCGCTCCGAAACCCCGAGGCTCAGACGTGCGTACTGTGAGGTGATGGCGTTCAGTCCCGTCTGTATTTTCTCAGCTCCTGGACTCAGCCGGGCTTCTGGAAATGCGGGTCCTGTGGGCACTTTATATGACCCAAAGTTGCAGGAGCGACTTCCTGTTTCAGGGCCGAGAATCCGCGTTGTCACCGCTGCGCCTCCCAGCCCTCTGGCAGCAGGTGGCCCCGAGAAACCCGAGATCACAGCCATATGTTTCCCCAACTCCTGGCGACACCTCTCTGAGAGACGGTTGCCATTCCCAGGCTGCGGGTGAGGAAAGGGGGTTCAGCGGGGTCATCCGACCCCCGTAAGCCCTGCTGGCCGGGAGCCCAGCCCTTGCTGAACGAGGGGGCCAGGCCATCCGCGGCTGCAGACCACTTCTGACTTGTGTGCTTTGAGCCGCACCCGGGCCTCACGAGCCTGCGCCATCAGCTTTGGCGGGAAAGTTCCTGCCTCTGCTGGGGAAGTTCTCTGGGCTCTGGATGCTCTCAGTTCCCAGCCGCCTGCACAGCCGGAGTCTTCCCTCAGCCCTGGGAGAAGGCCCCATCTTGTGTGTGCCCAGCACTCTCCTTTCTCATGTGGCCTTTCATGCTCCGCCCGGGCATCGGAACCACTGTCACGGGGGACCTGGCGCGGGGATACCCTGTTTACGGGCAACGGGTGTCCACGTTATCGGTGCTGTGCCCACGGGGCTTGGACCAGAGCTCAGGACACTGCGAACTGGGAGCTTATTGGCCCTGTTTTTGCTGAATACGTGGGAGAGGGACATGTTGCCGCACGTGCGAGGCCACGGTTTTCGTGTGTGCCTCTGTGGTCCGCCCCGTGTGGTCTGCACCCAGAGGGGCGACCTCGTGCTGCTGCAGTGACGGTCACTGTTAGAGGAACGGGAGCCCCTGAACTACGGGGCGTGGCGCGCCCTGTCTCCGTGCCTGGGGCCATGCAGATGGGCCTTTACAGATCTCGCGTGTCCACAGGGAGAGGGTTAGTCCCAGGGCGGAGAGAGCAGAGGACACTCGCGGGCAGAGACCTCATTTTCTGATAAGGAAACCATAGCCTGGAGAGAGGAGGAAGAGCGCAGACCTCCCGGCTCCCGAACGAGTGCATTTCCTGCTAATAAAAAGACAAATTCAGTTGTGGTGTGACGTGACGGCTCGTGTCGCCGGGGCGTAGGGCTGAGTCACCGCTGTACTCTTCAGCCTGGGCCGGGAGTGAAGACGCATCGCTTAGGAAGCCCTTTACACCGAGCACGTCCAGAGGACCAGAGCCGGGGCTTCTGGAAGTATGATTCATGCAGTCTCACCACGTAGATCATGGTGCTGGATTTCCGGATCGCAGGACGGCTGTATCCTACTCCTGAGAGTGTGCTGTGCAAGTGTGTTGCCTGTGTCTGCGTGCAGGCGTGCACGTGTGCGTCCGCGTGCGTGATGACACACTGCCTTCATATGAAATGAAATGGTCGCGGGCTCTCATTTGTTTTATCCGTGTACACTTGGGGTTCTGAGCTACTTGTCCTCCATTTTAATCACAAGTCACACCACCGCGCGGGCCTCTGACTCCGGGCTGCACAGCACACCTGAAGTCACTTGTTGGGGTCCAGCAGCGTGTGGTTAAAGCACAGGCAGCTGCCGTGTGGGTTGTCCTAAAGGTCATGACATGAATCCAGCTGGCCTCTTCTTGTGTCCTCAAGGAAGGGATCTGTGTGATGTGGAGAACTCAGGTGCTGTTTGGGATTCTCAACAGGATGACCTTGGACAGGTGAGGTCCAGGGGATTTCGTGCTCCACAAGGTCAGGTGCACATGGTGGCCTGGGGACGACCGCTGTCCTTTGCCCTGTCCATCACACCCGTTGTAGGACTCCGGGCACTTCCAACTCTAAGAATACTCTCGAGTAGGGTAATGACATTCTCCGTGTCCGATTGATTTAGGGTCGGTATAATAGGTCGGTAAGGAAAGATACAGAGAGAACGCACTGTAACGTCTCTCCCCATAAGGATCTAACCAGAAAAGTTAGGGAAGGAAAACACAAACTTTTTGTCAAACTATAAAATTGACACAGGGGAATTCAAATGGAAGATGAGAGAGGGAAGCTAACTCTTTCCTCTACCAGTACCAAATGAAATAAATAATAGTAAAAACCAAAAAAAACTGCAAAAATGTTCACCAGCAACAATTAAATATTCAATCTCACTCATAAACTTTTAAGTGAAGGAGCAGAGCTGACACCAGTGAGTCCTCCAATGTCCCCACGCCCCACAGTGCCACCCCGAAACCGTGCGAGGGCAACGTGACTCAGGACGAGATCGGAATCTCACTGCGCCCCCGGTCTGGACGAAAGCCGACAGTGGGGTGACCAGCCAGTTCAATCCAGTGGACCGGTGGGAAGACTGGTCCAGCCACAGAGGAGTCGGAGGGATAATGGTGTGCGTACTTCATGTAACAGTTTACTTAAAATGTTGCAGATGCTAATGAGCTTCCTAAGTGACGGGGACGATCCTTGCTGCCTTGCTAAAATAACTCCTAATGCGTGCACTTCAGCAAGAAGGAAACCAAGCTCGCTGGGGAGAGCTGGCAGAGAGGAAAAATGGTGATTAAGGAAAGAGGCAGATCCATTGGTATGGGGGTGTAATAGGCTCTTTTTCATCACTTAAACCACGGTGGTTCGACTGTCCTACCCAACACCACCAGGGAAGTTGGTAGAGGGAGTTTACAGGGAAACTAGAGTGTTTCTCTTATTTGGAGGCAGTGTATGGAAATTAACCAACCTTGTATTTTGTTAGAAAAATGCAACGGATAGGTAAGCTAGAAAGTATAAAGGTAATCACTAGAATAACAGAATGGGACAGTTCCAAGCAAGTAGAGGAAAAATAGGGATTGAAAAGCAATGATCACCTAACAGAAGGCAGAGAGGAGAAATCAAACAAAAAATTTAAAATTGCAAATGGGAAATGCAGGTGGTAGGAGCATATCAATAATCCTAGTAAATGAAAATATAAAATTCACTTCTGTTTTGTCTAAGAGAGACTTGGTAATGAAAACAATCTGTTGTAGACAATTTATAAGACATGCTTAAAACATTTGTTAAATATCATATGATGGAAAAATGTATACCAGAAAAGTAACTAAAAATTAATGTAACTATTTTAAGATAGAATGAAATACACTTGTAGGGGGAAATATGGGTAAAATGGATCATAAAAGAAACAACCTATCAATAACTATAATTACAAACTTGTATATACCTAATTTATAGTCTTACAAACTATGTGACAAAACTCAACAGAACTGCAAGTAGAAATTGAAAAACCCATTGTGAGTGGCAATTATTACCAGATGTCTAGCAGGCACTGATAGACGAGGTTTATAAAAAGGAAAGTCATAGATTATTTAAATAATACCATAGCTCTTGATTGTACACCTATATATGCAAGCAATAAATATAACATGTCCATTTTTACTGATAAGTAGATTTTAAAAAGCTATTTATAATGGGGCCACAAAGGAATTCTCAATAAATCCAAGGAATTTATATAATAAAGACCATCTTTTCTGATAATACTGCAATAAATTTATAGCAGAAAAAGTACCTAGGCCCCCCAGAACTGTACATTTGCAAACCTTCATTTTTTAAAAATTCATAGTATTCATGATATCTCATTTACGTAAAACTGTTATTTTATGTTTTATTGTTTTAAGTTTTAATTCCAGCGTAATTAACCTGCTGTTATGTCAGTTTCGGTGGGAACTATGGTGATTCAACACTTCTGGACATGATTCCGTGCTCATCATGACGCGTGTCCTCTTCATGCCCATCACCTGTTTCCCCCATATCCCACCTCCTCCCCTCTGGTGACCTCAGTGGCTTCTCCATCATTAGGAGTCTGTTTCATGGTTGGTCTCTCTCCCTCTCTGTTTTTCTTTCCCCATTCTCATTTGTTTCTTGAATTCTGCCTATGAGTATGATCCTCTGTTGTCTTTCTCTGACTTATTTTGCTTAGTATCGTACCCTCCAGACCCATCCATGTCGTCGCTCCCATTTACATGGAATTACGTGTGTGCATACGCACGCATAAGGACATGCGAAGGACATCCAGGAAGGGTAATTTGAACAGCAGTAGATGGGCTTTTTGGGGCGATGAAAAACAATTTTTTTACATTCTTTTTTAAAAATTTAGTCCTTGTTTTTCCACTGGATATGGTTTATTTATAGAATTTTTATGGTGAAAATAATTTTAAATATTTATGTTTTAAAAATAAAGGTGAACTATTACGTATTTTGTATTGAACAACCACGACTGCACTATGCCTCAAAATAGCTAAGGGAAACTCACAGCCTTAAACATGCATATTGAAAGATGATTAATTAATAAGCTGTTAATTGAAGAAAGTAGAAAATGAACAGGGGAGCAATTCCAAATAAAGTGTAAGGGAGACCCTGACAAACATAAAAGGGAAATTAAAATAAAAAAAACAGGATCCCTGGAGATGGCTTAAGAAAGTAGTTCTTCTAACAATTAAAAAGAGAATATTAATTTAAGTAAAAAAAGAAAAGGCATACGGGCCAATATTAGAAACACAGACATGTGGGCTGGACGAGCAGTATTCCACGGACGAGATCCACGGAGATCACGAAGGAAGGCGAATCCAGGCCTCCCTGCTGGCTGGGATCTCAGGACGTGAGTTAGCCGGGCGGCACCATCAGCACCTCCCACGGTGGGCTTGCCGCCCTGGCCGGAGCGCGAGGGCCATGGTTTCTCTGGGCCTGCTCGGGCACGCCAACTGTGTTAAGTCGCACTACAGTGTCTGCACCCCTGCGGTGGCGCCGGCTCGGACGGCGCAGGTGGGACGGCCGCATACGTGACCTGAGACACGGGTGGCGCTGGCACCGTTGCTTTAGTTTATTGGTTTAAATTCAGGTCCTTGATTAGAGCAAAACTCGGGATTAGTGCACAGCCCCGTTCATCATCATCCCCATTTGTAAATCAAATAACTCGGCATTCCCTGCTCTCCAGATCTGAGCTCCATTGTCTTCTGAGCAGGGATTAGTGAACACGACTAGCGCGTGAAGGAATCATGAAGCGAGAAGGAGAGGAAAAATCCAGATTCTGAAGCAGACTTATCTTCAAATAACCTGGCAGGCAATCTAACCTATCCTCATGAATGCTAGCCCCAAGAGATAATGAACACATGAATATTTTAAGGATTTCGGTCTGCTATTGATTTGTGGCCTGTCAGTATCCAACCGGTTAATTTAATTTGATGCAAAAACATAAGGAATTGGGAGCAAACCAACATCTCTGAGCAGAGAGGGAGGGCAGAGTGCGTTCATGGTTTGGAGAAAACCTCACCACCGCCCGGCAGGAAGAGAGCCCAGGGGCAGCCAGTGCCTTCTGTCACAGTTCACGGGGAGGACATACTCACTTGTAAGGCACTGAGAGAGGAAAACTTCTTTCCTTTGCTCGAAAAGATGGGATGACATGTTTATACACAAAGAGTCTGAATTGAGAAAAGGGCAGACCCTGCTCAAGCCAAATGTGAGTGACCAATTTCTAACACACTGTTTCACAAACTCAATTAGCTTTCTAAGATGGGCTTTCACCCTCGTGCCCCTGCTGCCCAGGCTCTCTGCGAGCACCGAGGAAGGAGTCTTGGGTTCTGTGCACTTAGAACTCTGGAGGAAAGGGGCAAAGGCGTGTCAGCCGGCAGGAGACCTCAGTGTCTCTGATTCCTCTTTGATTTGTTCTTATTCTTAAGTTACTTTCTCACTTTCAGAATTCTGACATCAGTCGTAACAACAGTCCATCTGACTAGAAGTTCCACCATTCCCAAACATTCCTATTGTTTTCTTTTTTTCAGAATGGTTTTTATGGTGTCAATCCCCAGGGCCAGGAAGAGGTCTAGCAAAGAATCCTGTGTCCTTATGAAGGAAAGTACCACCCCCCCGCAACAATGATGTCACACACCCATTTAAAGAAACGAAGATATGTTCGCACAGGTGAAAACCTTCATGTGCATTGGAGCATTGCTTATAAATGTCAAAGCTCGCTCCCCCAAACCATGGCTTAAGAGAGGTAACTGGTGAAGAGATACATTTTTTCCTATAAAGATGAGGAAAGTCTAACTGTGGGAGAGTAAGCTGTTGGCATTTTCTAAACCCAATGATGAGCAGCTTAAGTGGACAGAATTCTGAGAGGGCTGCGGGACCCCTGCCCCGTGTGCACCTGCATAGCCCGCTCCCTATTCACCTGCCTGCGGATCCACTCTCTTCCTGGATTAGGTCATATCTGGAGACAGAGGTGACAAGATGGTGACTCCCGTGCTATCCGTACACTGTGTCAGATTCCCTCTTTCAGGAGATGCTCTGGCTGGCCTTGGAGAACCGGCCATGTGGGAACTGTCGATGTGGGGGGCCATGAGCCAGGACCTGAGAGCCCTCTAGGAGTGGAGACCGGTCCCCAGTTAACATCCCAGGGAACGGGACCTCATCATACAGCTGTAAGGCGGTGACTTCTGTCAACAACCAGAGGGAGCCTGGATGTGGCTCATTCCCTCGTTGAGTGTTCCGCTGAGGGTACAATGATTGGACACTTTGATTTCAGCCCCGAGCAGAGGCCAGGCGAAAATGGGTGGGGATCCTAACTGCGGAAGCTGCTAAACGGAGGTATTTGTTACACAGCAATAGGCAGCTCATACACCAGCCTGCTGCCCCCAAATAAGGAAACGTCTCCTGGACATGTAAGTTTTGCGTTTAATATACTATACTAACCTTCGCTATTAAGGCTCACTACATAGAAATCCTAAGTACTTCCCTTGTGTTCCTTGAGCTCAGTGGGAAAAACCTGGTGCCTGATTATCTCCTGTTTACGGTGTGCCATCGCACTCTTCCAGGAACCCAGAGAAGGACATGTCTTGTCCCTGAGTCACACAGGAGAAGTTAGGATTGGTGGACAAGAGACCTCAGACTCCTGGTCTCTCAACACACCCACTGTCTCCTGCAGCTCTGTCCCCTCCTCGGGTCAGGGGGCTTCTTTCTCTGCTGTCCTGGTTTTTCTGTGTTGCCACAGAATCACGGGTCCTTGGAGGAGTGGCCCTGGCTAAGGCTTTAGGTTTCTTCCTACAGGGTGTTCTGGTCCCTCCATCCTGGCGCTCCCCTGAGGGAAGGTGCTCCGCGAGCCCCCGCAGAGTCTGGGAGAGGAGGGGAGCGGCGGGGAGGTTCCACTGCCTGCACCTGCCGCGTAGCCTCAGAGCGTGAGCAGATTTTCCGGCCAGGAGATGCCTCCGGTTTCTAACCCATGGCAGGGGGGCAACGGTCACTGTCCACTGAAGGGGAAATGGTCACCATTTTGGCATTTGTCACATTAAATTGTCACCACGATTTTGTGCCTTGTCAATAATAGTGGTGTTTTGAAAGAGGAGCTACCTGAGGTCAGGGCTCGAGGCCGGTGGCCTTTTCTGTGCAGCTGTCCTGCTCCCGACCTGTGTGCCCGGGGCCTGTCTGCCCCGGGGGGATGCGGTCAGGCTCTGGTGGTCTCACGTCAGACCTGACTCATTCGGTGTTCCCACTGCAGGGTCTGCATTTCCTGGGGCTCTTTGTCCTCGGTGACAGAGGAGGCTACCGATGCTGGGGACCTAGTGCCCCCTTCCCAGGGCCCTCATCGTCGGCTGGGCAACCCTGAGGCACGGGCCTGGTACCTGGTGCCAGGATGTCCCCCATGATGAGGCCAGCTGCTCCCTGCGTCCTTAGGGGAAGCCTTCCCCTCCCAGTGTCCCTTCCCGCTTCCCCACAGTGCGCTTGGCGAGGGAGGCGGGCCTTCTCCCACTCCTGGGACACGTGGTAAGCAGACCTCTTTGGATGTCAGCTCTTCTCGTCTGAGCACAGGCTGGTGG